>JAADWP010000587.1:0-19020 GCA_023336215.1 Globisporangium iwayamae
TGGTTGGTCCTGCTGCGCGTGACAGGTGTGGATGGCTGCGCAAGTGAAGTGGTCCACGCAACTGCTTTTTGAGTGCTATTATCGATTTTGGCGGGGTATAAAATATTTGTGGTGTGTCAATTTGAGAGGATTGCCTGTATCTCCAATCGATAGGAACTTCTTCTCTGCTTTACCATTCGTTGTCATTCTTGCTTTTATTTTTACATATCACATTTCAAGATTAACAAACAAAGTTAAGAAAGAGGAAGGTTTGCGTCAACAGTTCGAACCTCTCGTTTGTAAAAGATTGCCGATCTGTGTGCAGAAAGCGCTAAAACGGGTTCAGAGCCCAAACCCGTTTAGCTCACACCCGCGCGCTCTCGCATCCAAATGAGAAGTATAGAATCCAATGCGGTCGCGCGGGTCCCGTAAACGATGCTCTATCCACGAGCAGGTATGCTCATCAGCCCGCTCTGAGTTCTAAATATGAATGGATCATTTATGGAAGGATCATCCCATGATCGCCCCCACCTGTTTGAAGGCTGCCCGAGGGAATCAAACACACACACCAAAACGAGCAGCTCAAAGGACGCCACCACGCGCACGAGCAGCTCTCTCTCTCTCCCTCTCTGCCCCCTTCAGCCGCTCCTTATTACGCACTGCCTACTGCTACAGTCACCATGTACAGCGTCTCGCAGCTGCTCGCCCTCGGGCTCTCGCTCGCGATCTGCGCGCTCGCGGCGCTCTACGCGGACCTCTTCGCGAGCCTCTTGCCGACCAAGTCGGACGCGCTGAGTGGCGTCGAGCAGGAGCAGCTCATCGCGTCGCTCGTATTCGAGACCTCCAAGGCCAAGGGCTTCGGCGGCGACAGTGACAGTATCGACGGTACTGCTGATGTGGATGGCAAGCCGCCGCGGCTGGCGTTCTGCTGCAGCGCTGACCTAGACGTGTCGGTGCGCGCCGTGGAACTCATGGACCGCGTGCACAAGGTCGAAGTGGAGCAGTTCCAGAGCCACCGCAAGAAGAAGAAGACGACTCACAAGGAGTACCCCACTTCACTCAGCAAGGAGCACCACGAGCGTATCAGCTCGCTGCGGGACCTACAGGAGAGCTTCGCGTTCTACTTTGCGAACGGTGCCGCGGCCGAGCAGAGCATGTCGTCACCCGAGCAGTTTCGCGAGATCGTCAAGTTCGCCAACGAGATCAGCGGCGTGAAGCACAAGGTCGGCGGCAATGCGGCCACAATGGCCGACCGCGCGGCCGTGGAAGGTTGCGACGTGTTGCTCGGCGCCGCCATTGGCAAGGAGATGCGCAAGCACTTTAACACCAACATCCAGCTCGTGGGCCGCCTCAAAGATCACGAGCACGAAGACGTGCACCTCGTGCTCGAGTACAGCAAGGGTGACGAGTTCCGTGCCCACGTGACGCCTCGTGCGAACCGCTACTACCTCAACCATGACATTTACAACGCTCGCTTGTCGGTGCTCGAAGAGTTTGAGCAGGCGCTCGACGAGTTCAACCCGGACCTGGTCGTCTTTGGCGGTCTGCAGCTCATGGAAGTCGAGACTGACGAGGAGCGCCGCCTTGCGCGCCTCACCAAGCTCTCTGAGGTGCTGCAGAACCTCTGGCTCAAGCAGGTGCCTTCACACTACGAGTTCGCCGCGGTCTCGGACTTCTCGCTCTTCGATGACACCGTGCGCCTCGTACTGCCATGGGTGGACTCGATCGGCCTGAACGAGCAGGAGCTCTACATCTTGCACCACTACCTGGTCACGGGTGAAGAGGGGACGGCGACAAACTCGCGCCCGACAGTCGCGCAGATCAGCGAGCAGATCCACAACGTGATCCAGTTCGCCACGCGCGCGCAGAAGGCCTTCCAGAACAATGGGCGTGAGCGTGACCAGGGCGCTAAGGCCAAGAACGAGCAGCTCGCGCTCGCGCAGCTCAGCCGCATCCACTTCCACACGCTGCAGTTCCACATCATGTGCCAGAAGCAGGATGGCATCTGGGCCGACCCGACCGCGGCGCTCGTACAGAGCGCGCTCATGAGTTCCAAGCTCGCGTGCGGCAAGAACAACTCAAATCCGGAGACCATGCGCCCGGCCGCCGAGATGGAGGTGGACCCGGAACGCGTTGAGCTGCTGCTCGGGCGCCAGGTGCTTGTGAGCAAGCAACAGTCGCTGAAAGTGGACATCGACCCATTTGCGCCTGTGATTACGTGGCAGGAGGCCGATTACCAGTGCCACCTCGTGCCCATGCTCGCGTGCAAGAAACCCGACCACACGGCCGGTCTAGGCGACAACATCTCTGGCACGGGCATGTCCTACCACCGTCTGCAAAAGACCAAGCCATAGAGACAAAAAAGAAGAACTCCAGACAGATGATGATGATGAAGTAATGCGTTTTTGACAGCAGCAATGACGTTTAAACACCAGTTGTTAGCAGTGTGTTATCCTATGATTGAGGTAGGAGCACATTTGTTATAAACCACTGGAGAATGGCATCATGGTCTTTATGTGGAGCTCACGCGCGTCGTGGGGCCGACCTTCTCTGTCATGCGGGCGAACCAGGGCTTGATGGACGTGTGCGCCATGAGGTCGTCGAAGGTTTCGAGCCCCGTGACGGACCGCACAACGCCGAAGACCGAGAGGTCGGCCATGTTGGGCTCACTGCCACCGAGGAAGTCGCGGTCACCCACGGCGCCCATGTATGCCTCGATGGCCGAGTAGAGCGCCTCGCGCTCGTCCTCGATCGCGTACTTGGTCTTGAGCTTCTTCGCGATGAAGAACATGGCCACAGCGCCCGCATACTTGGACATGTAGCGCTCCGTGGCCGAGAACTTGCCCTCGGTGAGGCAGTAGTCGAAAGCCGCGAGCGACTCGGGGAACGTGCGGTAGATGTTGGGTGGCGCCAGCAGAATGAGCTTCTCGTCTACCCACTTGCGCCACTTCTCCTCCTCTTCGAAGGACACGCCGCCAGTCTCCTCTCTGTTAGTATCTTGTTCAAGGACGAGCTCGCGCAGCTTGGAGATGATGGCGGACGAGTCCACGACGACCTCACCGTTGATCGTGCACACGGGTACCTTCTTGTAGTCGGTCAGCGGCTTGGTCTCCTTCTTCGTGAGCGGGTTCACCTCCACGACGTCATACGGGATACGCAGGTAGTCGAGCACGGCTTTTACCTTGCAGCAGTATGGGCACGGCTCGTACTGGTACAGCGTCACCTTCGGCAACGTCTTATCCGCTGCTGCTGTTGCTACATCCACCGCCGATGGGGCGACAGTGGCAGGCGACGCAGCAGAGCAGTACGTGCACACGGCCGTTGTGCTTCCGGCCACAAAGAGGCCCGCCACATTGCGCGTCTACAGACATACACAACACAGTCAGCATTGCCTTAATAGCGCTATGTAAAGAAAAATTCGTTAATGAAGAGCCATACCTTATGCAGCAGTGGTGAGACGAGCGCTGGCGCGGCCGTGCGCGCCTTGGAAGAGAACGAGGCCGAGGCGCCGCGCGTGAGTGCAGTGGAATTGAAACTGGAGCCACTGAGGCGATGCAGAGATGCCGCCGTCTGCTTGAGTGATACGCGCAACAGAGCTGCCGTGGCGGCGCGCTGCACGAGCATCACCATTCTGTTGGTGTGAGTGAGGAGCTCTTCGCTTGTACTGGTGCGTGCTGGTCGACCTTCAGATCTGCGGTCGTCGTGATTGTGGCAGTCGATTTTGTGTTGCGCGTCTACCACACCAAATTCGAGGAAAGCTTTGATTGGTAGAAATAAAGTGTTGCTATTTGGAGTAATGCTATTGGATGAAATGCGAGGTGTGGCGGGTGATTCGCTGAAAAGAAGGCGATGTTGAAGTGAGCCCGCGGCCATCCATCCATCTATCCATCGGATCGTCGCGCCGTCGTAGACGAGCAAAGGTGCTGATGCGAATGCTCCAGGTATCGATCAATGACAGTGCTAGGTAACGAGATGCAAAAGAAGAGCACCTTCACTCATGTGCTCCCTCTCCAGCGAAGCAGCAGCCGCCGCAACCACCCTACGCGCTCATTTGCCTTCAAAAGAGCACTTCAGACGAGAGGTGACGAAGCAAAAAGCAACATCATCGAGCAGGTGGTTCGGCTTTGGTGTTGGGTTCGGCTGGGGCTCGTCCGTTTGTTTGCTTTGGCGGGTGAGGGGTAGGGCTGTGCATTTTCAGCATCTTCACAGAGGTTTTTCATTAAATACATTTTTGGACGTGTACAAAACATCTTGAAACAAAGAGCACAGAGCTTGACGTTTGTATCGAGATAGTATTAAACATCTTGTTGTAGCACCACATTGAAGCTGCCATCCGATGTCGAAGTTGCCCAAACAGTTGTAAACATCCAATATCTTTCTATAAGAGGTTTTCGTTTAAAACACCCCCTCATACCCACCATACACAGGTTTTCGCCCCGTTTATCCGCCGCCAAACGCCCGATGTTGAACCGCACGCACCACCACCCAGCCCAGCTTCGACATCGGCCGCGAAACCACGAGCGACTTCAAAGTGCGGCGGCCACCGGCATCCGCATCCGCTCGCTCACGAGGGGGCCGCACATTCCAAAACGTCCGCAAGCACCCACCCTCCTCCGCTACCAGCCTCCTCCCTCTCGCTCCACAATGGCCTCGGTCGCTGCGGACAAGAAGCAGAAGACCGCGCACGCGAGCGCGCCACTGCTGCGCTTCTACCGCGCGCCGGCGTTCACCAACCACGCGACGCACACTTTGCTGACGCACCTGCGCGCGCAGCTGACGCCGCAGGGCGTCCACGTCGACGCGCTCGAGACCGAGTACTGCTTCTACGTTGAGACCAAGGAGCAGGCGCCGCGCGGCTCGGGTGTCTTCCTCTCGCTCTCGGCCGCGGACCAGGACACGCTCCACTGGCTGCTCAGCGAGACCTTCGAGCCGCAGCAGACGCGCCCGGACGCCTCGTTTCTGACGGCTGCGGATGCGGCTGGATCCCAGCAGCAATGGCTCGTGGAGGTCGGTCCGCGCATGAACTTCTCGACCGCGTGGTCGTCCAACGCTGTGGCCATCTGCCAGGCGTGCGGCATCCCGGCGGTCAAGCGCATCGAGCGCGCCACGCGCTACCGCGTGCGCTACTCCGTTACGTCCGCATCCTCGCTGTCGTCCGCTGAGGCTGCGCGTGCGGCCCTCGAGTCTGCGTTGTTGGCCACCGAGTGCGACCGCATGACCCAGGAGGTGTACCCTACGCCGCTGACCAGTTTCTGGCACGGCAAGTCGGTCGTCCCTGTCCGCAAGATCCCGATTATGGACCGTGGGATCGACGCGCTCAAGGAGATCAACGACGAGATTGGCCTGGGCTTCGACGACTGGGACCTCGCGTATTACCTCAAGCTCTTCAAGGAGAAGCTCCAGCGCGACCCGACGGACGTCGAGTGCTTCGACATGGGCCAAAGCAACTCGGAGCACTCGCGCCACTGGTTCTTCGGTGGTAAAATCGTGTTGGACGGTGTCGAGATGCCGCAGACGCTCTTCCAGATGGTCAAGAACACGCTCACGGCCACAGCCAAGCAGAACAGCGTCATCGCTTTCCACGACAACTCGTCCGTGATCCACGGCGCGACGATCCGCACGGTCGGTCCAAAAACCGCCGGCGAACCGTCCCAGATCGAAGAGAAGACCCTCGAGAGCCACATTTTGTTGACGGCCGAGACTCACAACTTCCCTTCCGGTGTGGCCCCGTTCCCAGGTGCTGAGACGGGCACTGGTGGCCGCATCCGCGACGTCCAGGCCACGGGCCGCGGCGCCCATGTGATCGCCGGTGTGAGCGCGTACTCGGTCGGCAACCTGCACTTGGACGGCTACACTCTACCGTGGGAAGACGCGAAGCTCGAATACCCGTCCAACTTGGCCCATCCGCGGGACATCCTCGTCCAGGCGTCCAACGGCGCATCCGACTACGGTAACAAGTTCGGCGAGCCGGTCGTTACGGGCTTCACGCGTTCGTTTGGGATGGTGCTCCCTGGTGGGGAGCGTCGCGAGTACATCAAGCCCATCATGTTCTCGGCGGGGCTGGGCCAGTTGGACGGCCGCCACTGCGTCAAGGGGGATCCGGAGATCTCCATGTACGTCGTCAAGGTCGGCGGCCCGGCATACCGCATCGGCATGGGCGGTGGCGCGGCCTCGAGCCGCATCCAGGACGCCAAGACTGCCGAGCTCGACTTCAACGCCGTCCAGCGTGGAGACGCCGAGATGGAGAACAAGATGAACAAGGTCATCCGCGCGTGCATCGAGCTGGGCGAGAAGAACCCGATCGTGTCGATCCACGACCAGGGCGCCGGCGGCAACGGCAACGTGCTCAAGGAGATCGTCGAAGTGCCGAACGCCAAGGCCGGCGACGCGAACCGCGGCGGTGCGCGCTACGAGGTGCGCAAGCTGCTTGTCGGTGATGAGACGCTCTCTGTGCTTGAGATCTGGGGCGCCGAGTACCAGGAGAACAACGCGCTGCTGCTGCGCACCGAGGACGCCGAGCTCTTCCACAAGATCTGCGTGCGCGAGAACTGCCCGTACTCACTTCTGGGCCAAGTCTCCGGTGATGGACGCGTCGTGCTCCACGACTCGGAGGACGACTCGACCCCCTTTGACTTGGATCTCGACCTGGTGCTCGGAAAGATGCCACAGAAGACCTTCACGGACGCCAAGGTGCACGAGACCTTTAAGGAGCTCGCGTTCCCGGCCGACGTCACGCTCCGCGACGCGCTGGACCGCGTGCTGCGCCTCGTGTCTGTCGGCTCCAAGCGCTTTCTGACCTCCAAGGTGGACCGCAGCGTTAGCGGCCTCATCGCCCAACAGCAATGCGTCGGTCCACTGCACCTGCCGCTTGCCAACTGCGCGGTCGTGGCTCAGACCCACTTCGCTTCGGCGGACGGTGGTAAGGTGCCTGGAGTGGCCAGCGCCTGTGGCGAGCAGCCTGTGAAGGGTCTGCTCAGTCCTGGCGCCATGGCTCGCTTGAGCGTCGGAGAGTCCCTGACGAACTTGGTCTGGGCGTCGCTGGCGCGTCGCGGCCTGGACGACTGCAAGTGCTCGGCCAACTGGATGTGGGCCGCCAAGCTCCCCGGTGAGGCCGCGCGCATGTACGAGTGCTGCTCTGCCATGACGGAGTTCATGAAGGAGGTCGGCGTGTCGGTGGACGGCGGCAAGGACTCGCTCTCGATGGCCGCCAAGGTGAACAAGCAGGACGTCAAGGCACCCGGCACGCTCGTCATCACGATGTACGCGGCCTGCGACGACGTCGAGAAGACAGTGACCCCGGACCTGAAGACCCACGTCGCGGACTCGCTGCTCTACTACGTGGACATCGGCAAGGGCCAGAACCGCCTCGGTGGTTCGGCGCTGGCCCAAGTGTACAACCAGCTGGGTTCGCAGTCCCCGGACGTTGAGGACGCAGCACTGCTCAAGAACGCGTTCAACGCGACCCAGACGGCGATCAAGAAGGACCTCGTACTCGCGGGCCACGACCGCAGCGACGGCGGTCTCGTTGTGGCGCTCGTGGAGATGGCGTTCGCGGGCAACTGCGGCATCGACGTCGACGTGCCGTTCGCAACGAAGACCCAGCAGCAAGAGAAGCTCACGACGCGCGACGTGCTCCACGCGCTCTTCTCGGAGGAGCTCGGCCTGGTGTTCCAGGTCGAAGCCGGCAAGTCCGCGACCGAGTTCGAGGCCGTCTTCGCGCAGCACAGCGTGCCGGTCGTGAAGCTCGGCAAGGTGACCAACGACGGCGAGATCAAGATCCGCGTGAACGGCCAGAGCGCGATCCAGGACCAGATGGTGGACCTGCGCGACGTGTGGGAGGCTACGAGCTTCGAGCTTGAGAAGAAGCAGCGCAACCCGGAGTGCGTGGCCCAGGAGCAGCGCTCACTGCGCACGCGTACCGCCCCCGACTGGAAGGTGACCTTCGAGCCGCTACCGACGCCCGAGCGCCAGCTGAGCACGCGCAACCAGCACCGTGTGGCTGTGCTCCGCGAAGAAGGTAGCAACGGCGAGCGCGAGATGATCTCGGCGTTCCACTCGGCGGGCTTCGAGGTCTGGGACATCATCATGTCAGACCTGGTGGCCGGCCGCGTGACCCTCGACGAGCGCTTCCGCGGCATCGCGTTCGTGGGCGGCTTCTCGTTCGCGGACGTCATGGGCTCGGCCAAGGGCTGGGCTGGCGTTGTCAAGTTCCACGAGAACGTGCTCAAGCAGTTCTCGGCGTTCAAGGACCGCAAGGACACGTTCTCGCTTGGCGTGTGCAACGGCTGCCAGCTCATGTCGCTACTCGGATGGGTGAACCCACCTAACGCGGCCGAGCTTGAGGCGGAGACGCAGGTCTCGGCCCAGCCGCGCTTCGTGCACAACGAGTCGGGCCGCTACGAGTCGCGCTTCGTGTCCGTGCAGATCCAGAAATCGAACGCCGTGATGCTGAAGGGTATGGAGGGCACGTCGCTCGGCGTCTGGGTGGCCCACGGTGAAGGCCGCGCACACTTCACGCACCCGAAGATCAAGCAGACGTTCCTGGACAACGGCCTCGCGCCCATCCGCTACGTGGACGACGCGAACCAGATTACGGAGGAGTACCCGTTCAACCCGAACGGCTCGCCGAACGGTATTGCGGGCCTCGTGTCGGAAGACGGACGCCACATGTGCCTCATGCCGCACCCAGAGCGCGCGTACCTCAAGTGGCAGTGGCCGTGGATGCCCAAGTCCTTCGAGGCGCTTCAGGCTAGCCCATGGTTGCGTCTCTTCCAGAACGCCAAGACCTTCTGCGAGCAGTAAGCCACACGTTCGTGCGTTCTGAATGAAGACCGGCGTGAGTTAGATGCTGAAGACAGATGTAGCGAAGGCAAACGGAAGCTTCGCTGCCGCTGACTGAGCCGACGAGACATTGGCAAACAGTGTGTCGATCGTCATGGACAATAAACAACACCAACCCAACCAAACACACCCATAATCTATATAATACACCCACACACCAACCTCACTCGAGTCTCCATCAGCAGGTGACATGGACACAACCAACATGGTGGTCATGCGAGCTGTCGTCGCATCCCTGCAGCAGACGCGAACGCGATCGTAACATGGACGATGGCGTCACACCTCTTCATCTGCATCTAGGCCGAGGCTACTCATAGCCTCTGAGTTGGTGCCAAGCAATGGTGAGCGCCATGTTTTTTTTGCCTTCACGGCAGGCAGACGCGATGACACACGCTGAGCGACACCTTTTGCAAAGACGAAGTGGATTCGTGGACGAATGTGCACCCATCTTCCTCGCTCAGGTAGACATATATATAGCAATTTGTATGAAAAAGTCCATCTCGGCATCTGTTGTCAAAGCAGCTGCGCATCTGGTTCGCCGCACGTTCTCTTGGATCACTTCGGCACACTCATCCTCCATCATGAGCCACGACACAAGCAATCGATCAATCCGCTATGAGCTTCACTCACTCATGACACTCCCTCCCTCTCACTCGCCAATTGGACTCCTCAGCAGCAGCAGCTTAAGAAGAAGATCATCGCGATGAACACCAACAGCTACGGCACCGTCGGTACGTACACATCCCCTTCCATAAAGAGCTCTTCATAACGGCCACTACCAGATGGATGGCTCACTGATTTCCTTGTCTCCTGTTGTGATAGACTTTGCGCAGGAGCAGGACGCGTTCCTGGGCTCAGAAACGGCGCCCATGCGCGCCACTAGTGGCGCCTCATCGAAGGCGGCCACGTGGGGAAAACTCGCGGTCGGCGCCGCACTTGGCGTCGTGGGCGTGAGCTACTGCGTGAGCGTGCAGACGTCGCTCCAGGCGCAGCAGGCGACCATCGCGCTCATGCAGCAACAGCTGTACGTCTCCCCATACAAAAGACGGCCATGATTGTGCTCATAATGGCTTGCTAATGCTTTGTATCGCTTGATGCATTGCTTGACAGTGAGTCGATGCACGCGGTGGTCGTGCAGAGCGCGGGAAACCAGGCGCGCTCCGCGATCTCTGACAGCGCGCACTTCGCCTCGTCCTCTTTCACGCGCTTGCCACCCAAGTTCCACGTCGAGCACGTCACGCCACTCAAGACGCAGGACAACCGTGGCACGTGCTGGGACTTTGCGACCATTGGTCCGTTGGAGCAGAGCTACCGGTCCCAGGGCATCCACCGCGGCTGGCTGGCGCCAAATGAGTACGTGGCCTTTTCGGAGCAGGCCTACGGCGCCGAGGTGCTGCGTCTGTGCTCGGGCCCACCGGGCTCGCCTCAGCAGGTCGCGTGCCTGATCCCGGGCAACATGATCTGGGAGAACTCAACCGAGGGCGGTGAGTCTGCGGAGCTTTACTACCTTATGAACGGCCTCAAGGACTCGGTGTTTCCCGACTCGCTCTGCCCGTACATCCCGGACGGCGGCAACGACACGGTCTGCGCAGGACTCACGCCGCAGAAGCGCGCGACAAACCCTTTGAAGCTCACGCTGCGCAAGATGGACACGTTGTACGAGGAAGCCTCGGTCAAGAAGGCGCTGTTGAGCGACAGGCGCGCCATGGCGTTCACAACGAGTATGCCCTACATCACGTACTACTACCCGTGCGTGGGCGAATTCACGAACGACCCGCGATGCAACCCGGCGTCTTCGGAATGCGTGCTGTGCCCGAGCGACATGCCGCAGACGACGTGCTGCATCCCGGTGCACGGCAAAGAGAACTACAACATGGACGGCGAGTTCATCACGAGCGCGGGCATGGCCGTCGAGGGTGGTCACGTGATGACGCTTGTGGGCTACAACGACCTCTACCGCACCAAGCAGGGCTACACCGGCGGGTTTATCCTCAAGAACTCGTGGTGGGACGGCGTGCACCCAGCCCTTGGGCCAACGCACGCGCGCGGCAGCCACACCATCAAGTACTGGATGCAGGAGGTCTCGGACTGGGAGGAGCGCAGCATGTGCCCCAACAGCCACAACCCGGAGAACTGGTACCAGTGTGGCGACTTCGGCGAGGTGATCCAGCGCAACGCCGACTCAGGTGTGCGTGTGCCTCTACCACTGACCAAGTCCACCGGCGTGTTTAAGGAAGCCTTCGAGTCGTGCCTCTCTGAGGAGACGGAACTCTACGCCAAGACGAACCTGCAGCCACTGCACCTGCGGTGCACGGACTCGACCTACTGCAGTGAAAGCACCAACGTGACGTACTTTGCGCGCAACTCGACCGACTACGGCGACCGCATGCAGATCATGTGCTTCTACGAGTACAATACCTTTACGAAGAATGCCAGTGAGCTGTGTCTGCCTCCACTGCTCGTGCAGCAGATCGCCTACGTTTTCTCGCCCATTGACGAAGAGGTGCTTGTGAACGACCCGGACGTGTGCGGCCACTACTTCTACCCGTACGAGGTGCTGCAGCAGTACGTGAGCAAGTTCGGCAACTTCTACGTCAACAACTTCGACGTCCAGTGGCACCCGCAGTCTTATGCCGCGAACGCCAAGCACTACCCGGAGTTCGACTACTCCGACGTCGTCACGAGCACGCGCAAGCAGAACGAGTACAAGTTCGTCGGGCCATTCCCGTTCGCGCGCATCGTCGCCACGGAGGACCTGCCCAAGGCCGAGGGTCAGCAGTAAGCAAGCGGTGGACGTGATGATGGTGGTGGAGGCTGAACCAAAAGGCAACCACTCCTTTGGGTTGATACATATCTCAGCAAATGAGTTCACCGTGGTGATCACTACAGTGCTTTGCATTGCTTCTCAGCAGTCTTACCGAGCTGAATGTTTTCTAGTTTGTTCATCATGTTATGAATGAAGATACAGATGATGGCACAAGAAGTACGTCACTCCGTTTGGTTACACAGTAGTATCGACACAAAAGGCACTGGGCACTACTTGCGAGCTCGCAACACCTTCGCTGCGCGACACCGGGAGCCAAAGTGTAGCGCGCCTACCACAGCAGCACCAAGTACCATGAAGACCAATGAATCTTTTTCCGCTCTCGCATCTTTAGGCTTCACATCAGCAGCAACAAACGTTTCAGCGACATCCTGGTGGACGAGCTTCCTTGCGATCTGCAGCGGCGTCTTGTCTGACTTGTCCCGGATGTCGGGTTTGGCGCCAGTGTGGAGCAGCGCTTGCACGACTTTTGCTTCATCCTGCACCGAGACAGCGTGCAGCGGAGCCATGCCGTTCGAAGTCATCGCGTTGACGTCGGCTCCGGCCGCTAGGAATGTCTTCACAAGATCCACATTCCCCTTCTTCGTTGCCACGTACAGTGGTCCAAGCCTCGCCGAGTCGCCACTGCTTTCAGTCGCACCGGCAACTCTCAGGACTTTGATGGCATCTTCTCGTTTGACCTGCAGAGTGTAGTCCCGTCGATATTAACAATGTTCGGGTTTGTACCAGCATCAAGAAGGGTCTTGACGATGCTTAGATGACCTTGCAGAGCAGCGAAATGCAGTGGTACCAAGCCGCGTTCAACCGCAAAGTCCACTTGCGCGCCAGCCTTGAGTAGCACCTTCGCGACTGCTGCGCCGACACGCTGCGCTGCAATATCGAGTGGCGTGTCGTCGACCCGGTTGTACGCGTCGTCACCAGCAGCGTCGATGACCGCGTGGACGGCATTCGGGTCGCCAGACCGGCACATCGCGTGGATTTGGAGGTTCTTCGTAAGGTATGCGCCCATTGTCGTTGCTTGGGCCCTTGACGATGCTGAACGCAGTGATGATCGCGTGCGGTTCACTTACCTACAAGCACGTTGCGTACTCTTGGCGTAGAAATGGGAAAGTGAGTGCGCAGGTGAAGTGACGAGGGAAAATCACATATGACCGCCTTACCCACTTGCTCAAGAGCGACGTCGTGGGCGGCTCGCCACCGTCATCGGGTAACGGCGCATCACGGTGGAAGTGAACCATCAATTTGTCCTGTCTATCAGAGAGAGAGAAACCGGATTGTGTTTACCAGTCGAAGGCAAATAAGGATGACTGTGTTTTGTACGCAAATACACACAAATCTGGGGTGTCTAGGCAATCAACCGCTTCCTCCAAAGTGGTGCCTCATGTGGTGCTAGACTTGAGCTGTCGTCCAAGAGCTCATCGTGTTCGGCGCAGATGTGAGCGTGTCGGATTCTATGAGGCGTACTCGACTAGACTACGCAGTTGAGCTGAATCTGTCATCACAAGTGCCCTGCTCGCAGCTGATGCAAGGATTAGCGACCCTTTGAATGTCCATCGCGCTATGGTGGCGTCAGCGAAAAGCGCCGAGACGCAGCGAAGACTTACAACCTTGGCATCGAAAGACGAAGCTCGCATCTTCGGAGCTCTGCCTAGATCAGAGTTCACACTGTTGATCCTGCCCCAGGCCGGAGAAACTCTGATACAGCTCTCTCGTTATCAAATGGGCTATCCCAGCCGCGAACCAATTGGAAGTCCAGAGGCTCAGCGTGCCGGTTCATATTTGCTTGGCGCGGTGGGGGCAGTGGCAATCGGCGTTGTCGTCCGCTTTGCCACGCGGGGGATTGCGGAGCAATTCCCTCCGCAGCTGAGAACGCGGAAGTGATGGTGAAGATTCTGGCAAGTAAGACCTTCATGGTGAAGCTGCATGTCGAGTTGATAAATACACTCGTTGCGTGAGTTTCTATCACACGGAAATCATCGAGGAGCCACGAAACTGAAGATTCCAAGTACAGTTTTCCACAATTTCTTTCTGCAGCCTGGCACAGTAGAAAGAAAGTAAAGCATGAAATTGAATGGTTCACAGCTTGCTGAAGGTTGGTCAGCTTCGCGAAGTACTGCTGAAGAATGGTGCAGCTATGTTGTGACTCGTCCTGTTTCGTTGGGGCGAAATGAGATCTTTCAGATAACCGAATGCCAGCGAGCGACCTTCGCAATTTTCACATACAAACTACTATATGTTAGATAGGTGCACTCAGGCGGGGTGTCATTTCGGGCAGAATCTGGGCACTCCATCCATTTTCCTTTCTAAAGTATTGAAAGTCTGTCTTCAGGAAACATCTGAATGAGTCGGATACTTTTCCGAGAAACTACAACACAGCAGGCACTTCCACCTGATTTTTTCTGAATTGTCCCACGCAGGTTTTGCCCAGTTTCTCCCAACGATTCGCTCTCTTCCGCAACATAAGAGCACCATAAGCTTGTATCCAGCAACCGTATCGCAACATTTGTATCAACTCTCCCATCCTTTTTCACACATCAGCTCTATGCCAATGACCCACCCAATCAAAGAAAATCCTTGCACCTTTCGCCCTGCAGCACCGGTCCTGTCTTGTCCTTGGGAGCCTTGCTTGCTTGCCGCGCCCGCCGTGGCTCTCGTCCAAGAGCTCATTCCGCAATCCGCAGCCTCCAGTCTCAAGCTCCTCTCTCTCAAGCACCATCATGCAGCTCTCGCTCTTCGCCCTGCTCGCCACCGCCGCCGCGCTCATCACCGTCGAGGCTGCGCCTGCCGCCCACGTGCACGTGCGTGTGCACTCGGAGGACAAGGCCGGCGCCTGTCCGTGGGGCCAGTACTACGACGGCCGCTCGTGCCGCGGTGCGAACCGTGCGATCGCCGAGTGCTGGAACCCGGCGCTGGGCAAGTTCCAGACCGGTTGCGCCAAGGGCTTCGTCTGCATCAACAGCAAGTGCGACTACGTGAGCAACGGCAACAGCATCGCGCCGTGCTACAACCAGTGCGGCGCCGGTCAGTACTGCGAGAAGACGACCAACTTCTGCCGCACAGCCAAGTACGGCAACGAGTGCTACAACTACGCCATCGGCTTCTTCCAGGAGGGCTGCGACGCCGGCTTCGAGTGCCGTAACAGCAAGTGCGAGAGCAAGCAGGGCGGCGGCAACAACAACAACAACAACAACAACAACTCGGGCAAGTGCCTCAACCCGGCCACGGGCCAGATGATCGACAAGTGCGCCCCGGGCTTCGTCTGCCGCAACGGCAAGTGCGACTACGCGTAGAGCGCTTTTGGCAGCAGCTCTTTATCAGTTTTAGCTCATTCACTTCATCACGCTCCGGTTGCATTTGATACCCAACCCGTGTGTCAAGGGAAAAACGAAGTGCTCTTTGTGTCATCTCGGTGCCGTTTGGATTTTATCATTTGCCTTCTTGAGATGCTCACACTGGTGGTGGAACACTCCGCTGCTGGTGCGCTGCTTGAGCGGTACATTTCGCCATGCTGCTAAAGGATCCGAGCTATCCTGACTGCCTGCACTCACCTCGGCACCAAAGTGTCTGTTCTTGATGCAGGAGCAAACCCATATAGCTGCATGACACCATTTTCCACCTATCGTTCATGCCTTCACGCTTCTTGCAGTGCGCTCGCTTGGATGGATCTCGCCTTTGAAGAGGACAGGATGCTCAAGCACTAACAAATCAGGATGGTGATATCCTTCATTCTGCATATAATTTTTGGAAGTTGTCTATGCTTACACTTTTTTATTTTATGCGTACACAAAAGCATCTTATGCGTACAATATGATCTGACTCAAACGACGCCTCAGAACGAGAGCTTTGGAACGAGAGCACAAGCGGCGACACGTTCTCCTCAAGCAGGCACTGGCGACGGCGATGGCGTGCGGATTCTCGCCCAACATGGCGCTGATGCTGGAGCAGATGGCGCAGGAGAAGGAGAAGAAGGCGCTCGAGGCCGAGCGGCTGCTGCAGAGCACGACGCAGCACGTGGCGCGCGCGAAGCACAAGATCGCGCAGGTCGAGGCGCAGCACACGGAGGCGAATACGAAGGCGTCCTCCAGCTACGATTGGACGAGGAGCTACGAGCGCTGGGGCGCGTGGGAAGACCCCGAGGAGCTTGCGCGGCAGGAGAAGGAGGCACGAGCGCGCAGCGAGCGCGCGACCAAGGCGCAGATGGGCTGCAACCACGACCACTCGGCTGTCAGTCAGCCTCAGTGTGCATTGCATTGGCGTTTTGTGGTACAAATACTGATTGACTGACTTGTGGTTCTATACACTGATGTGATCAGGAGCAAAAGCTCATGGACATGACGACACAGGAGAAACTCGCGGCGTGCGACGAGTTCCGCCGTCTTGGAAACCTCTTCTTCCAGCACGGCCAGTACCAGCGCGCCGCGTACCACTTCCACAAGGCGCTCGTGTACTTTGAGTATGTATTTCCCGAGACTGAAGACGAGAATGTGCAGCATGACGAGCTGAAGCTCAAGGTACTGCTCAACTTTGCCGCCTGTCGCCTCAAGACGAATTACCTGGACGACGTGATTCACCACGCGAACCAGGCGCTTGCGATCGACGCGGCGAGCGTCAAGGCGCTGTACCGAAGAGCGCAGGCTCTGCGTTTGAAGGACGAGTTCGAGCTCTCGCTGCAGGATATCAGTCGGGCCATCGATCTCTCGGCTTTAGCGAGTCAGACTCAGACGGCCGACCCGCTGCTGACGCAGGAGAGAGCGCTGCTGCAGGCGAGGATGCTTGCGTACAAACTGCGGAGCAGGCAAGTCTCATTCGCCATGTTCAGTACAGCCAGCAGCAGTACCAACAGTGATAAGGTGAACGCGTCAAGTCACTTTATGAGTCGCCAGGCTGGAGATCTACCAGACGCCTCGGTGCTGAATGTGGATCTTACAAAGTCGTTCAGCAGCATTGGCACGGGTGATGATGATTCGCCTGAGATGGCTCCGTTCGACAGCTGGCAGCCCAGCACGCTCGGACTCAACCAGCTCGAATCTGTTCTCGCGAAGCTTAATTGCCAGAACTGAGCAGTTGTAAGGTACATAGTAAAAGAAAGCATACACAACCATAGCGTGGCTTTCCATTCGCTTGATTCGGGGCACTAGCGACAGGAGGCTTCTTGGTGTCCCTCGCTTGCTCTTCGGTGACGAAGAGATCGTGGTTGAACTGCTGGACGACAGCGATGCGTCCCTCTTTGCTGGCGCTGTCTTCTTCTTCTCCCTCCCTTTCATACCGTCGTGCCGACGAAAAGGCAGACAAACAAAGAGCTCTTCTTGGCCATGGGCACTCACACGAATGAGCGGGTTACAGCTCACTGGCGATGACATTCACTTTCTTCACAGCCATGCTTCTCTGTGAATGAATGTGAGTGGAGGAAGTAGTTGAGACTTGCTCTGGTGATACTCCGTGGTGATCGATTGATCAAGAAATCAGACGAGCCATTGTACTTCCTCTCTCTCTTTTTCTAGCAGCTACTCTGGATCATTGTCAATATCAGCACACTTCCTCCCTGTGAAGCCACCTATATCCGCTGAATGTTGGCGCTATGCATGTACAAAAGGTAGTGATGAGTGTTCCAGCGAGATGTTGTCTTTGGATGTTTGGTAGCTTCAACACTCACATTTCAAACCAGCGTCTCATCACGGACCACTGGGCCTTAACAAAAAGGAAGCCATGGTATTGGGTCTCGTCAAAGTTTGCGACCTAATGGGAAGCGTGGTCAGGGAAACGCTGGGGTGGATGGACTGGGAAACCGGAAAACGTGAATTGCGTCGTCCATTCTGACAGCGCGAGGTTGCGGCTCGGATGTCAGGCAGTTGATGCTGCGACTGGCCATCTCTTCCTCTTGGGCGAAATCATGCAGCCGGTCGACGACAGCAGCGATGGTCACGCGCTTCAGCGGATCGCTTGCACACATCATCTGGATCAAGTTCCACTGGCTCCCCGTCATGCTCTCAGGACGGAGAGGGAGTTCTCTTTTTCTGAGAACTGAAAATCTAATGACTGCTGGTATCGTATTTCCCCACGGAATCGTTCCAGTCACTGCCTCCAGGATGCACATTCCGAACGAGTAGATGTCAGACTCTGGCGTCGACCGCTCACCTCGCAGGTACTCTGGAGACTTCCAATGCACTGCGCCTTGACTTTTCGGATCGATAAGTACTTCGGAAGAATTCAGAACACTGCTCAGCTCAAAATCAGATATCTTGGCCTTCTCATCGGTACCGATCAGGAAATGGGCACACAGCAAATGGTTGTGAATGACGTTGAGCTCGTGGAGATACTGGAGTCCAAGCGCGATCTCGTGCAGCTTCTGCCATGTCTTGCTGCGATTCGAGTCTCGTTTAAGAAATCCGAGGAGATCGCCGTGCCCGGCGTACTCGAACACGATGAAACGGTTGTCTCTGGGGAACGCACCAAAGAGCTTGATGATGTGAGGGTGGTTGAGTGGGTACCAGACGCGAAGCTCGTGAGAAAACAACTTCTGCGATAAAGCACCCGCATCTTCTTCATATCCGTACTGTTTGATCACGACGTGACTGCCAAGCCAATGACCTTGGTATATCTCGCTAAAGCTTCCCCTGCTGAGCCTGTCACCTTCATCAAACTCGATCTCGTGCAATCGAATTAGCCACGGCGCCTGCATTTTGTCATTGAGATTGAGGCCAGAGGTATTCAGCTTCGTATTCACGCTTCTTGGCGCGCACTCCGTTAGTGTAATCCCGTTCTCACTGTAGGTCACCTTTGGATCGGTTTTCGACAGCCCCTCCCAGTTGTGGATCCGATCGTTGACCAGCATGCCCGGAAGCAAGTCCATCACCTCGTCGATCTGCTTGTGGTGGAGGTTGTTGTCGCTTGATACGTTTCTGCTCAGGTGTCGTCGAGTTCGCACGGCCGAGGCTTCGAGACCGATAGAGATATTCAGAAACCTGCCGACATCACGCAGAACTCGACAGAACTTTTTCACAGCGACGTGCTGTGGGGAGGTATCTGTCGTATACAGATGGGAGGAGATGTCCGCCAGGCGCGCGAGTACGTGAGAAATCGCGACGCTGAACTCCTTGCAGTGCACCAGTCTCCGTTTCAGCAGCGCCAAGAACTGTTCAATCGTTGAACCGTCGAGTTCAGGTGGTAGAAAGGTCCGCAACTTGGCAACTACATTAACCGACTGACTCAGAACTGAGATTTCCTGGGAACACTGCTCAGCGAACTGCTTCAGGAACTCGATCACGCGCAGTAAGCTCGCTCTCTGAAGCGGGTCATGCGAGCACATCTCGTCCACGAGTTGCTGATGCACTATACTCAAGCCCTGGAGGTGCTGGACCTCGCGGGTGTCAAGAGAA
>JAADWP010000588.1:0-18973 GCA_023336215.1 Globisporangium iwayamae
CCGCCTCGAGCGCCTGAAGGTCGATGTCCAGCAGCACGAGCGTCACGCCATTGGTGCGCGAGGCGATGGTCTCCGCGAGGCGCTTGCCGATGCCGCTGCCGGCACCCGTGATGACCACGACGCGATCGTCGAGCGAGAACGACTTGCACCTACGGAGAACAATAAGCAGCAGCAGCGCGATCACCAGCGCACATACGGCTCCAATGAGCGGCGCCGCGCGACCGGCCTCGTGTGTCTCCATTTTGGCATTCGCGTAGATGTGGTGACATGGTCGCTAATGAGCTCCCTTTCAGATTCGTTCTGCGAGGATCGATTTTGAGAGGATCAAACTGACGACTATGGGGGTACTGTTTCTTTCTCGAATAGAAGGTCGGCTTTGCGATGCTAAGCCTTTACAAACGAATAACTGAACCACAAATGCTCTGCTTGACGCCAAAAGTAAGCCATTTTCTCTATAAATAAGTATCCTGTGGGAATAAATACAGTAGCTTGGACGTCCACCGGCACGCAGTCAACCAGCTGGACTGCATAGAATGGCAGTGTGGATCTTCGCGTCCGCGCCTCTACGGGCGGCGTGCACGTCAGTCCGGAAGGGCAAATCTCAGAGTCCCAGCCAGCCATAGCCGCGCGTGTGAATGCAGACGCGCTGCTTGCTAAGTTGCTTTCTTGTGTTTGCGTGCCTCTGCCTGTCCTGCATGCAAACAAGCGCGCAAGCAAGCAAACAAGGAAAGTGAGCATTTGGCTTGATTGTTTTGTTGATTCAGCTGCGTGGAGTGGAGGCTACTGTATTGAATTGTTGTTGGGAAACAATCTCGAATCAGATTATACAAACGGGTGCAGAGTTGCTTTTAGGGGCAGACTTGGTTGTGTTGGCCCTTATTAAGGAGGCAACTTGCTGCTGTGGCTGTCAAACAAAAGCCGCCGCTCAACGCTTGTCTTGTCTTGTGTTCAATCAACCGACGTGACACGCGCTGTTCATTTACTTTTTTGCGCATTTATTTCGAGGTGCTTCAAGTACTGAATATTTTTACCCAATAGGGAGTACTTTCACCAACACCTTTCGTTTCAGGAAGAGCAAGCGTTCTAGATTTTGAAATCAGAATCGGAATCCAGAAGAAGGCTTGTGCACCACGGTCATGCTCCACCAATCAGGCAGGCAGAAATAACACATCCTCATCAAACAATGGACATGCTGCATCGCTATGATGGAGTGTGGCGGGCTTTGAATCCTAGCTGCTGAGCTCGTTGCGTGTTGTCAATTCAGTTCACAAAATGTACAACGAAACTATAAAGTGTTCAACCTCATAATCAATAAATACTTCCTTCAGCACCTCTATTGGCTGAAACTGTTACAATCTGACAATCATGGCTACGCGCGCTCTCGTGCTCTTGTCCGCAACTTGCGTGCGCCTCCCTTGACAGCCTCTGGCCTCCTGAGAACACTTTGGTCCGTCTCTCAACAAAACGCATCAACACACGCAAGCAACTGCTTTCATCTCACGGCCTCGTCCTCACCACATTACTGCCCCCAGGCTCAAACCGCTGTCTTCTACGGCTGCCCGCACTGAACCAGAGGGCGGAAGACGCTCGCTCACTTCCTTTGCGTGCGGGCGGGTGGTGTGGTTTGGTGGCCAGAGTGGGACCGACCGACCGACGGACGAATGGTAGCGCCGGGCCTGACCGAGCTGGTATACCAGCGTGGACCTCAACCACCGGCCACGAGCCAAGAGGTCACCTGCGTCCCCGGCCAGCCGGAATAATTGTCGCTCGCTCCAATTCGCCACGCCTCTCTTCTTATTATTCACGATCCTCGTGGCACTACCGGCTGGGTCGACCATCATCCCTAAACAACAAGCAAGCAATTTCGGAAACAGAACAAACAGCAAATAAGTCAACAAGCAAGTGTGCAAAACGAATCGATCTCGTGTGCCACTGCTTCATCTCGCAAGCAAGTGAACGATCTCAATCTTTCACAGCCACAGCACCATCGGTAACGCCATCGCGACTAACGTCAGTCTTCCCTCAGACGCATTCCGTCTGTCCGAGTGAGTCTCGTATCAGAGAACAAGCAAAGAGAGCATTGCTGCGGCCGTCGTCGTCCCATTGAGTCTCGGACGCATTGCACATTTCCGCCTCCGGCTTCCCGCGTCCATCCCCATTCACGGCAGTCATTCGTGTGCAGAGCCGTCCATCATCCACCAGTCGAGCTAACAGGAAAGAACACAGCACTCCTGTGACAGAGCGAGCGAGCCAGTCCGAGATCTCCGTCGAGATCCACACCCGTCCCGTCCGTCCGAGCGAGCCAACTCAAGCGCCCACGCGGCCACTCGGTCAGCCTCAAGTCCAGCCAGCGGCCAATCGAGTTCATCATTTACGACCCCAGGTAGTTGGCCATTCATTCATCTGCAGCGAACAGCTCTAATCAGAACTTCCCTGTGTCAAAGAAGAGCAAGGCGAGCTTCGAATAAAAAAAAGAGACAGAGAGAGGATGGTCCGCGCCGCGCTTTCGTCTACGGGCCCGGGAGGAGGGGGACGGGACGCAGCTCCGGCCGCATCCTCAGCCGCAAGTCCCGCGCACAGCTTCAGCCTCAGTCTCCAATTCGCCGCCTCTGAGATGCACCACCCGCCGCTCTCGTCCTCCTCATCCGCCGTGCTCATGAACTCCCCGTCCGCCGACTTCTCCTCTTCGATGCTCGGACCCGTGGTCGAAGAGTCCCGCCGATGCCGCTACAAGACCGGCAAGTGTAGCAACGCGCGCTCGAGCAAGCGCAACGGCCAGCCGCACCAGCTCTGCCTCTACCACCGCGACAAGGCCAACCAGATCCAGCGCAAGTTTGACCGCCAGAAGCGCCAGGTGCTGCGCGAGCGCAAGGGCTCGTCGTCGTCATTGTCGCCCAGCAGCAGCTCGGCACGCCACTCGCACTCGTCCACGTTGTCCTCTACGTTGTCCGCATCTGCAGCGTCCGGTCCGCACGCGTCGCTCTCGGGACTACATCGCAGCCACCTGCAGCTGCACTACAGCCACCACCAGTTCCAGCACAAATCCCCACTCAACAACCCCAACACGACTGCAAGCAGCGTCCGCAACGTGACCAACTTTGCGCCGCGTTTCACGAGCCTCGCGGCCAAGGATGTGGACATCTACTCGGATTCGGACGCGAGCAGCCGCTTCTCAACCGACAGCAGCTCGAGCGACGTGTCATCCTCGTCCATGTGGGCCGACCTGCCATCCCCGGTCTCGGCCACGGCGTTCATGGGCCTGCTGCGGCTCACGCCCGTCGCAGCCCCGATTGTCCCAGTGGTAGCGTCCCCGACCGCGTCCCCGGTCACAGACCCGCGACTCATGATCACGCCCACGGCCACGTCCGCAACAGCCCACGGCCACCTCTCGCACGACGAGATCGACTTCCTCTGCTCCGCCATGCTCGAGTGAGCCTACAATAGTCGCAGTGCTATCTATCTATCAGGACCGACAGACACTTGGTCGCCGTCCGTCCACACATTAGCTTTCCATTTCCATAGTTTTCTTCCTCCATCCCATCATTCCGTGTCCGTCGTAGCGTCATAAAATAAAGTATCACTCGTTCGTTCCTTTGGATCTTCCTCTATCTGTGATGATGGCCTGTGGCCCGTTGGACGGTGGTGGTGGCGTAGGAGAAATAAAGAACAGCCTTCCTGTCTGTGTAGAGGAGGGAACAACGATTGAGCGAACGCCTTTCGTCGACAATCCACCGCAACAAAGCCGCAGCAAGCAGCTGCTGACCAATTCGAGGAGTGCGTGCGTAACACGCTTGGCCAACCAACTGTGGACGGAACTATAGGGGGCCGAAGCGGTTTCGGAAGTCGGTTGCGTCGCGTCACCTCTCGTTTCTAAGCTCGCCATCGAAACCTGAAAAATGGAGAAACTCAGCGCCTCTTGAATTGTTCGTTTCGCTCGCGAAGCGGCGAAGGCGCCCCCGAAAGGCTGCCTCGACGCCAAGCCAGCCAGACGCACTGTATGTACATGCCCCCACGTCTTCTTCTTCTTCTGCTGCTGCTGATGCTGTAGGACGTGCCTCACCTGATCGATCGATCGATTACGTCCCGCCACCTCCCCTCGATGAGCAACAGACCGCAAGCACCCAGACGACCCGAGCTGCTTACAGACTACAACGACGACTGCGAGGCGCCCGGCCAGATTCAGATCCATCCCCGACGACGCAGGAGAGCGAGCAGCAGCGGTCGAACCGGCTAATCGAGGCTTTGGCCTCACAAGCAGCAGCCCGGCCTATCGCCGGGTCAAGGTGTGTTGGACGAGCGCATTCACACAGAGGCAATGACCGCAGAGCCCGCGCACTCCCCGTCGGCTCCAGCATCCGGTCCACCACTAGTAACACAACCAGCAATCTCTACTAGCAAGCCACATGTGTCCCAGCGGCGCTCGGTCACGACGCTCTTCGGGCTCGATAGCGACCACGTTACGCCGCTCGACCTATCGCCAAACCACTTCAAGCTGCTTTACCTCATCAGCCTCTACGCGATCGCGTCCAACTCGACCAAGCAGAACGAGCGCTGGATTCGCCACGTGCCGCTGCTCGTGCTCATGTTCGAAGGGATCGTGCGCGGCAAGCTCGGCTTCGACTACGCGCCCAGCAGCGTCCGGCTATCCTTTAAGGGCCGCACGCTGCGGCGCTGGATCAACATCTCGCGCGAGGGCGCGGCCGCTATCGACGATCTCTGGGAACTCCACCTCGTCAACGGCCTCAAGCTCTCGAGCGACGACTTCCAGCCCATCACGGCCTACCAGGTCTCGACCAAGGGGTTAATCATGCTGGCCTACCTGCCCAGTAACCTCAGAGGTGAGGTGGATTCGTTCATCTACCCGCCTGTGCCCCTCGAGAAGAAGCCACTGCTGATCTCTTATGATGGCAACAAGTTCCAGTTGCGCTCGGGTGGTTACTGCAAGGCTAGTGCGATCACCGAGAGCGAGGACGTGTCCTACGTGAGCTCTCCGTTCCTCCCGCGCTGTCTACGCTCGAACGGGTACTACCAGGTCGAGGAGCGCAACAACAGGCATCGCGCGGGCGAGTGCGCTTCGGGGGTGAGCAGCATCTCGACTAAGACAACCGAGGCTATGACGCTTGGCGACGTGCACGCGCTTGTGGGCGAGTGGGTGCCCTTCGGCTCCAACCAGATCGTGGCGCTCAATGAGCGCATCGGTGCGCTCGACCGGTGTCAGGGTGGCATCCTTACGAGCGTCGTGGACCAGGCACCCACGGACACGCAGTTCCATGTCCCACTGGGGCAGACCCAGGTACGCATCCTCGACTTTGACTTTGTGCGCTTCATCAACTTTGAAGCCGAATCCCACTTCCCCGAGACCTCAGGCATCGTCCAGATCGAGAGCTTTGGGATGCACCTCAACTGCGACGGCACGCTCATCTACGGCATGACGGTCGAGGCGATCATGGACCGAAAAGGCGACGATGTTTCCATTGACCACCTCGCACGCCTGCTCGTGGACGTGCACCAGGACTCGTCGCTGCTCGTGAACGACCTGCTCTCGCGCTATCAGGTGAGCCTGCTCGAGATGCTTTATTTAGGAGACTCGTTCCAACGGAACAAGTACAACTGCGTGCTCGCCAAGCAGATCCGCCCCAAGCTCCCAGCCAAGGAGTACGTGGACAATCCGTTGTACGCGAACGAGCTCGCGCAGGTGCTTGGCGACGTGTACACGAGCCACGACATCACAAGTGAGGACGTGCTCGTCGTGGGCCGCACCGGTTGCCTCTTCTCGGGCCCCAACATCTTCAAGTATGAGAACATCTGCACGGCGTACGTGGCACTCGTGTGTCGCGACATCTTCATCAAGAACTTCTTCGCGCGCACGTTCGTGCTCGACGCGACGCTCAAGGAGATCCGCCGGCTCATCCACAAGGTGCACTCAGAGCCGGGCACGGCGCTCCAGGTGCGCGAGAAGCTCGCCGTGGTGTCCAAAGACACGATCTTGCTGGCCGAGACGCTCGAGTACCTGCTTGACTCGCTCGAGGACATCCAGTTGGCACCCGAGCCCGGACTATCGGCTCGAGCCGCCAAGGGTAGTGACGCGAGTCTACGAGATCGGGAGCATGAAAGCGAGGCCGACGTTGAAGCCCGATTGTTCCACGTACTTGCACTCCACCAGCTCAAGGCACAGACGACCATGCGTTGCCACGACTCGATCAAGCTCATGGAGAACACGATGCTGCAGCTCGAGCAGCTACAGATGATCGCAGAGTCCACAGCTACCAAGCAGCTCGAGCTCGCGTGCCAGCGCGTGAACCTCAACACGCAGATGCTCATGAAGGGCGCAGGCCACCAGGAGCGTAGTCTCTTGACGCTGCAGGCGCTGCAGTACCTCATCGCGGGACTCTTCGTCTTCGACGTGATCGACCGGTTAACCGGCGGCACGTGGAACATCCACATCCCAACGTGGGCCATTGACTACCTCGTGGAACCTGTGCTGTCGTACCCGTTCCTCTGGTGGACCGTCAACATGGCCGTCTACGGGCTCTTCTTCTGGTGCGTGCACGTGGTCTCTCGCTTGTTCTCGAGTCGGTGGCTCGGCTGGTCCACCGTGCGCATCGAGGTGAACCGGCGGATCTCGCAGAGTCGCCTGAAAGAATGGCTTGCGAGACGGAAGATTAAGCGCAGTGGGGCCATATGCGTCGGCGCCACGAGCGGCAGTGTGGCCATGCGCTTCCGCAGTTTTATGTGGGAAGAGTCTGACGGGGCACTCTGGGGAGGTGGCATTGCGCCCAAAGTAGAGCTCGTGTACGACGAGAAGCACAGCTTTCTACTCTTTGCCTCGCTACGATTCGATACGAAGCGCTCGTGGATACGTGAAGAGGAGATGAGCACCAAGTTCCACGAGCTGTTTGCAAAGAACAAGATCTACGAGGACGAGAGGCCCGAGGCCGCCAAGGAGAGTGTGAAGAAAGTGTTCCTGGATGTGGACACGTGACTGACGACCGCGACGGCTTTCTGATAGTACGTGGACCCCAGGCAGCCAACCCTAACAAGTTTGATGCGTCATGGACAAGTGTCATTTGGTAGAGCCATGCTCCACCAAGGCAGATAACGCCCGAAAGCGCCTGAATATTGGGCATGACGAGGATTCAGCAGCGTATGCAATAGCGTAAGCAGACCATCCAGATTCGCCATCGAGTCTGTCGTCAAGAGTGAAAAAAGGAGAAGCAACTCGCAACGTTCGGAGGCACACGAAAGTTAGTTGCCAGTCCACGACACAACAGAGTGAGATGATGAGATAGATCCAAGGAGGCGGCGACAAGTGTCGACCTTGGTGGCGGCTTGGACACAAAAAACCTAATTTAACAACGAGTTTTCAGATGCAGTGCTTGATCAAGTGAGGATCTTGGTGGCGGTGGTCTCTTCCCCTCACCCACTCAGCGTCACGCAGAATACGCACTCGAAAGTGAACCTGAAGAAAGCTGGCAGAGCAGCTCGAGCTCAGATCCAACGAAAGTGTAGCCATCCAAGAGAATCGTAAAATAGGGTGGTTGTAAATATAGATTTGGAGCCTTTTCTTGCTGCCTTATTGCCCTAATTGTGTATCCTAATTTCCTATTGTACATGATGTACTCTATTCCTATGCTATCGTATGTTAGGCTGGGCTACTATTGTGGCTACATGCAGTTCTCTTCTTGGCCAGTTGATCAGGCAAAAAAAAGTGAAAATGCTACGACACGCATGGAAATGGAGTGCCCAGCGACGCGCCGTCCCTAGCGACATGCGTCGCGCCCAGCGCGCGCTCTCAACGTCGACCATCGGACCCGCGTCTCCGCATGACAACCACCAGAAGAAGCTCGCGCCGGCGGAGCTGGGGCCGTACCTGAACGAGAACCTGGAACACTTCATGCCGGACATCGTGCGCAACTTCAGCATCGTTGCCCACATTGACCACGGCAAGTCGGTGCGTCCCTGTGCTTTCTGTACACGTGTGTATGTGTATGATAAGGCGTATACTGACTATGGCTCTTGCTATTGCACAGACACTCGCCGACCGCCTGCTGGAGATCAGCGGTAACATCACCAAGCGCGACCGCGACAACGCGCAGCACATGGACAACCTCAAGGTGCGTCCATGATCTAATGCCTTCTGATACCTATAAGCAATGCTCAATAGCCACACACACACACACACACACACACTCGTATACACAGGTGGAACGCGAGCGCGGTATCACGGTGAAGGCGCAGACGGCGTCCATGGTACACTTTGACCGCGCGAACAACAAGACGTACCTGCTCAACCTAGTGGACACCCCTGGCCACGTGGACTTTAGTTACGAGGTGAATCGGTCGCTATCTGCCTGTGAGGGTGTGTTGCTGCTCGTGGACTGCTCGCAGGGTATCCAGGCCCAGACATTGGCGACGTACTACGCGGCTAAGGAGCGCGGACTGCAGGTCGTGCCCGTGCTCACGAAGATTGACATGCCGCACGCGCAGCCCGAGGACTCGATCCTGAGCCTCTCGAGTCTCCTGGACGTGGACCCGGACACGGTGCTGCTGACCTCGGCCAAGAGCGGCATCGGCATCACCGACGTGCTCCCGGCCGTGATCGAGCGGCTGCCGGCGCCCAAGTGCGATCCGCACGCGCCGCTCAAGTGCCTGCTCGTGGACTCGTACTACGACGACTACCGTGGCATCGTGTGTCTTGTCAAGATCGTGGACGGCTCGATTTTCCCCGGTGACAAGATCGTGAGCTCGCACCAGAAGAACAAATTCGAGGTGCAGGAGACGGGTGTGCTGCTGCCACACCGCTTCAAGACCAGCGGACTGCACGGCGGCCAGGTCGGGTACATCATCGCCGGTATGAAGACTACGACCGAGGCCAAGGTGGGTGACACATTCTTCCGTGAGAACTTCCCGGTGGAGCCACTCCCGGGCTTCCAGGAGGCCAAGAGTATGGTCTTCGCGAGCATGTACCCGACGGATGACTGCAGCTTCGAGGACCTGCGCGTGGCCATCGAGAAGCTCACACTCAATGACGCGAGCGTAACGGCGCAGATCGAGACGAGTGGTGCACTTGGCATGGGCTTTCGCTGCGGCTTCCTCGGTCTGCTGCACATGGAGGTGTTCCACCAGCGGCTCTCGGACGAGCAGAACATGCAGGTGCTTGTGACGGCGCCCATGGTGCCGTACACAGTGATCGACCCCAAGGGCGAGGCACACCACGTGGAGACGCCCGGTAGTTTTCCCGAGACGACCAAGTACTACGAGGTGCTCGAGCCCATGGTCGAGGCGTCGATCATCACGCCCACCGAATACCTCGGGCCTATCCTGAGTCTCGCCAAGGACAAGCGCGGCATCCAAACGAACCTCGTGTACCTCGAGGACGGCCGTGTGATCCTTACGATCAACGTGCCGTGGCAGGAGGTCGTGACAAACTTCTACAACGAGCTCAAGACGATCTCGTCCGGCTACGGTGCGTTCGTTGTCTTGTGTGCTTGTCTGATCTCTCTGTGTCTCTGCTGGATGGTCTTGAGATTATGACTAAGTGACTGACTGATGACTGTGGCTCGCAATGTGAACAGCGACGCTCAACTACCGCGAGGTGGAGCCACAAAAGGCCGACATCGTCAAGGTCGATATCCTCATCAACGGCAAAGTGCTTGACGCGCTCTCGTTCGTGTGCCACCGCAGCAAGGTACGGACAGGGCTTTAACAATGTTGTCACTGGCATGTCTTGACTCGTGCCTCACAACGCAACCATTGTTCTCCTCACAACAGGCGACGATGGACGGCCGCGCGCTATGCCAAAAGCTCAAGAAGGTGATCGACCGGCAGCAGTACGAGATCTCGATCCAGGCGTGTCTGGGCGGCAAGATCTTCGCCAAGGAGCGCATCGCGCCGTACCGCAAGGACGTGCTCATCAAGTCCGGCAAGACGGTCGGCGGTGGCGACGCCACGCGCAAGAAGAAGCTGCTCGCCAAGCAGAAGGAAGGCAAGAAGCGCATGAAGACCGTCTCGAACGTCGCGCTCTCGCAGGACGCCTTCTGGTCCGTGCTCTCCAAGTAGGCTGCTAGAATTCTAGTCACACAGAATAGATTTTGGATAGAGGCGAGGTGAAGGGAGCTTACAAGCACATGCTTACTCACGTGGTCTTCTCTTGGGCTCTCAGCAAGGGCTTCATCAGTTGTTGTGCTGGCTGGTCGGTCTAAAACTTGGTCTTGGCAAAGTCCTCCTTCATGAACGCGAGCGCCTCGCCGACGTCCGTGACGACCTGGTACGCCGGGTTGCCCGCGTGGTTGTCCGGCCCCGGGTGCATGCCCGTGAGCGTGAGCAGCGACTTCCAACGCCCGCCGGCCTCGTTCGCGCCCTTGATATCGGTCGCCGGGTTATCGCCGACCATGTAAATGCGCTTCACATCTTCATGCTGCGCGTCGATGAGCTTCTCGGCGAAGTCGAAGGACGTCTTCTCGGGCTTGCCGAAGAGCGTCTGGTTCAGGTGGTGGCCCGTCGTGCGGAAGTAGAGGTCCTCCATCACGGCCCGGAAGGCGCCGGCGCCGTAGCGTGGCAGGTGGAACTCGCCCACGTACTGGAAGTCCGAGCACGCCGAGTAGAGCGGCACCTAAGGTCGGTAGACATGCAAGCACGCAAGTAAACAAGTAAGCAAGTGAGCAAACAAGTGAGCAAGCAGCTAGCGAAACAAACAAGCGAACTAGTTGCGAACAAGCAAGTCCGTACACAACAACAAGTTCCAGCAAACACAAGCGCATTGCAATACGTACATGCTGCTTGCCGCCGTGGGCGCCGAGGCGGCCCTCTTGCGAGCAAAGCACATCCATGACGATCTGCAGCTCGCGGCCCCAGTAGATTGGGTCGATGAGCACGAACACCGCGCCGAAGTTCTGCTTGTCGAAGCGCCCGCCGGCCGGCATGTCCCCCGAGATCTTGATATCCGGGTACATCGTCGGGTAGTGCGCGTGAAGCTGGCCGACCGTCACAACGTTCTTGAAACCGTAGTTGGCCATCACGGCGCTGAGTTCGTCGCAGTCCTTGCCGACCGCGAGCACGAGGTCGTCGCGGTGCTTGTCCACGAGCGTGCGCATGGGCGTGTGGCTCATGCACAGGTAATCGGCCGAGACATCAACACCCAGGATCTGCGAGATCTGCGCCGCCTTCTTTTGCTCCGGGTACCCGCCGCCATTGGTCATGATCGCGAACGGGATGTCATTCGCGCGCAGATCCTGCAGCACCTCCTTGGCGCCCGGGATTGGTGTCTTGCCGCGCAGCAACACACCGTCCACGTCGAACACAACGCCAAAGGTCGACGCCGCGCGGGTCCTTGTGGTCGTAGTGGTGGTCGAGGCGAGCGAGCGCGCACGCGTCACCGTCTTGAGGAGCACGCGTCGCGCGAGCATTGTGGAGCGGTTTGGTGTTCTTTTGGGATGTGAACGCAATACAAATCGCTTGCTGGTTGTTTGATCTGCGCAACGTTAGCGTGCCTTGAGGCACAAGGTGCGCATTATTTCGTGTTGGTGGAACCAACTCAGTATTGTTTAGAGCGACAGCATAATGAACTTTTGTAAGCGTTCGTTTGGGCTGTTTGGGCTGTTTTAATTTTGGGTAGCCAGCTACATTTGAGGCGGCATATTCCGTGAATTGTAGTTTTCAAAAAGGTTTTAAATTTACATCTATCCTGGAAATGGTCATCGTAGTAGACGACAACCCTAGTCGTGTCAACCAATCAAAAAAGAGCCTGGATTGTAGAAAAGCCCAAAACAATCCATGGTTGTTTTAGGCTTCTATGCAACAACCGAATGCGCAAACAGACATCAACATATGGAGGAGCGAACGAGACCAGCGGAACCGCCCTCCCACAAGCAGCAACGAGCAAGCAACAAGCAACAAGCAACAAGCGACAAGCAACCCACGCAAGTTTCGCCTGCTCCCCCGTCCGCATTCCCCAACTTGCGCAATCGATCAAGAGCTCGTCGACCCGTCTTCCGTCCGCGCACGCACACAACACACAGCAGCCACAACAATGGAGAAGGTCGAGACCGCCGCCGCTTCGGCCGCTGCTGCTGCGAAGCCATCCACGCGCGAGACGCTGGGCCGCCGCCCGCTCACGCTCCCCGAGAAGATCCTGACGAACTGGGCCGTGGGGCTCACGAAGCCGGAGGTTGAGCCCGGCCAGATGCTGTGCGTCAAGGCGCAGTGGACGCTCGCATGCGAGATCACATGGAAGTCCATGGACAAGACGTACCAGGACATGGGCCGCCCGCGCATCTGGCGTAACGACCGCTTCTGGCTCGCCGTGGACCACACGGTGGACCCACGAGTGAACCACCTGCCGACGCAGCAGATGATGATCAAGGCGTCCACGGACTTTGCGAAGGAGGCCAACTTGACCAACTTCCAGCCGCCCAACACGACGATCCTACACACCGAGTTCTACCGCCAGCGCGCGCAGCCCGGCCAGATCGTCGTCGGCGCGGACTCGCACAGTTGCTCGACCGGTGGGCTCGGCGCGTTTGCGATTGGCCTGGGTGCGGCTGACGTCGTCATGCCGCTCGTGACGGGTGAGACGTGGATCAAGGTGCCCGAGACCGTGCTCATCGAGTTCGTGGGCAACCCGCCCGTGGGCATGGGTGGTAAGGACGTGATGCTCTACACGCTCGGCATTCTCAAGTGCAACACTGTGGCCATCGGTCGCTGCGTCGAGTGGGGCGGCAACATCTCGGCGCTCTCGTGCGACGCGCGCTTTGCGATCGCCAACATGACGGCCGAGTTCGGAGGCATCGCGGGTGTCTTCCCGGCCGACGAGCGCACGGCCGCGTACATTGGCGCGCGTAACGCGCACAAGGACGACGCGATCTACTTCCGTGCCGACCACGATGCCGAGTACGCCGAGAAGTACCAGATCAACCTGGACAACCTCGCGCCGCAGGTGGCGCTCTACCCGTCCCCGGACAACGTCAAGCCCGTGACCGAGGTCGCAGGCATGAAGCTTGATGGTTGCTTCATTGGCGCGTGCACGACCGCTGAGGAGGACCTGATCCTTGGTGCGCTCGTGCTCGAGGCTTGCATGAAGGCTGGCATGACTCCGGTCCCCCACGGCAAGCGTCGCGTGACCCCCGGCAGTCAGATCATCATCGACAAGCTCCGTGAACACGGTCTGCTGGCCGTCTACGAGAAGGCGGGCTTTACGGTCGGCGCTCCAGGCTGCAGCTTTTGTTTGGGCATTGCCGCCGATGTGGCCGGCGAGAACGAGGTGTGGCTCTCGAGCCAGAACCGCAACTACCGCAACCGCATGGGCAAGGGCTCGATCGCAAACTTGGCGTCGGCGATCACGGTCGCGGCCTCGAGCTTCTCGATGGAGGTGACGGACCCGACCCCGTTCCTCAAGCTCATCGACGAGGCCAAGTTCTACGAGCTCGTCCCCCGCGGTGCCGCGGCCACGTTCACGGTGACCGAGCCGGTCCCGGAGCTGGCGACTTCGGCTTCGGCCGAGGACCAGGAAGGCGCGTCCGAGGCGCTGGCGACCTTCGCCGCGCAGATTAAGGGCCGCGCGCAGGTCTTTGGCGACAACATTGACACGGACGCGATCCTCCCGGGCGAGTACCTGACCGAGAACGACATGGAGAAGCTGGGCAAGGTAGCATTTTTGCACACGAACCCAGACTTCCGCGCCAAGGTGACGGCCGGCCAGAGCATCGTGGTCGCGGGCCACGGCTTCGGCTGCGGCTCGTCGCGCGAGCAGGCCGTGACGGCCATGAAGGGTGCGGGGGTGCAGGCGATTATCGCGCGCTCGTTCGGGTACATCTTCTCGCGCAACTACCAGAACTTCAGCCTCATGGGCATCCAGCTCAACGACGACCGCTTCTACGAGCTCGCGACCGAGAACGCCGAGATCACGCTCAACATGACGGGCCGTACGATCGAGGTCGGAGGGGAAGTGTTCCGCTTTAACATGTCGCTCTTCGAGGAGCGCCTGCTGGCAGGCGGCGGCATCATGCCGCTTTACAAGAAGTTCGGCAACCGCCTCTTCCGCGTGGCCGTGCAGGAGCCCGCGGACGACACGTCCAAGGCCGGCGGCTGTGGCAGCGGAGGCAGCGCGGCCGGCGGCGACTCAGGCTGTGCGCCCAAGGCCACGGCTGCTGCTGGTGGCGCCGGTGCGGCCAGCGACCTGTCGTGGTAAGAGAGCTCTTCGTTGAGAAGCCTCCATAGTTTGCATAGAGTTGTTATATAAAGAGAGACGCACGCGCAATGGGAATGGAAAACAAATCTGGATGATAATAATAATGCGTTGTCTATGAATAGCTTTTGCAGTCGGTCGGTCAGTGGCATGACAGCCAGAGGCAGTGGCGGTCTTATGCCACCGCACTCACGCACTCCTGTTGCGTCTCCATCTCATCCTGCGCGTGTGCGAGCGAAAGGGTCGACCGCGTTCTGCTTCTTTTTGAGTCGTACCCACATAGACGAGCGATGGCGATGAGCAGCGACGTCAGGATCCCGCCCGACTGGCTGCATGAGGTGCGTTGCGTCGTGTGGTCTTGCGTCACGTCACGCAATTGGTGGAAGATAGCTACCCTTACGAGTGGCTACCACACTCCCCCTCTCAGTGTCATTCCGGTGCCTTTCTCGAGTGTCTGTCACATGTCCCCATCTCCGCACTCACCACCACCCTATCTACCACTATAGCCGCACTTCCCCACACGCTCGGACTTACTCGAGGCGCGCCGTCTGGACGCCCATCAGCTCGGCCTAGCATTGGCGTCCTCGTCATCTCCCTCACCCTCGGGCCAGCGCCAGTTCGCGCGCTCCGAGACGATCTTCCGCGACTCGTTCCGCAAAAGCGGTGCCTTCGACTTCTCCGGTCAGCCCAAACACGACGCGTCTCAGTTCCACCCACGCGCCACAAAGAGCGGCCTCGTGACGCGCTCCGCTGTCCTAGACGCGCGCCATGACAAACAATACCGCGAGGCGCTCAAGTTTGAGCCGCAGGAGATCGAGCGCCTGAGCGACATCCCCAGGGCCGACAAGCTGCGGCTCTGGTGGCAACAGCCGCGCGACGGGTACGTGGCCGACCCGTCCACTTTCTGCACCACATCGCTGCGGCTCGAGCTTGCGCGCCAGCACCATGGCCTGGAGCTGGGACCCATGGACCCAGGCAAAGTGCGCTGCCCGGCGTCCGTGGATGAGCGCCGAAGGCTCAAGGACAAGAAGGCGCAGCTCGCTGACAAAGTACAGTGCACCTCGCGCGAGGTGTACCCCAGGACCGAACGAGTCGAGACCGCGACCATCGTGCGGGCGCCGGACTTGTACGCCCAGGAGCGGGTGGGTGTTGTTGTGATCTATGGAACTTGTAGGCTTGCGAGGCTTGACTGACGCTCTGTGCGGTGGTTGTGGTTCTCATATATAGAGAACTGAAGGTGGTGGCGGTGGCGGAGGTGGCTTCACTCGGTCGAGCTCGGGTCTTCCAGCGGCGTTCCCGCTCGTGTCGCCCATCAAAGCGACAACGAGCGTGCGGCGCAGTCGCCAGCAGCAGCTCAACAAGCGTTTGGGCATTGAGAATCTGCTTCTCGAGAGCACGAGCCAGCGCGTGCTGCTGGATCAGATCAAGACGTGTCCGCCGTCACTTTCTGACCACGCGGGCTTCCGGGGCAACGGCAGCAGCGGCGGCTTCGGCTCGGGTTCGTTCGGACTCACAGATCAGCAGCAACAGCAGGCGGACAACCAGCACCACTCGCCCAATCAGTCACCTGGGAAGAACGCTTTTCAGGGCTCAGTGCGCTGTGGCGGCTTCTCCAGATGATCGATGATGAGGCTAATGAGAGCAAGCTTTCGGGGGAAATTGAATGTATACAAAGGAATAGAGAGACGCAAATGCAGAAAAGCCCACTCACTCTACGAGGCTCTATAGTCATCATCAAAGGTCCATGCCTTATTCATCGTCGGCGTGCTCGCGCACCCACTGCTGTATCCAGGCTTCAACGCGCTCGATGTTGGCCTCCATGTCGGCGACCGTGCGGCTCTCGAGTTCCTGCACGATCTCTTGCGCGTAGCTCTCGCGCGCCTCCTGCAGCACGACCTGCATGATCTCGCACTCGACGTTCTCTGCCACTTTCTTCTCCGAGTACCCGCGCTTTTGCAGCCGATCGAAGAGCGTCGTGTTGTCCACGCGCAGCACGAGCACGAGGTCGAACCAGCGCTCGGGGAAGAAGTCGCACGTGTGGAAGTCCACGATGCGCCCGCCCTCGGTCATCATGTCCTCCATCTCGTCGCAGACCTTGTCCTCATCCAGCACAAAGCAATCGAACTCCTCGTCGCGCCCCTCGTGCAGCTCGCGCTCCTTCACGAGGTCGCCCACGTTCACGTGCTGCAGCGGCGTGCGCTCCTGTTGTTCATTTGCAGCACATGAAGACAAGCAAATCGTCAGTATCTCTGCAAGCACAGCGCTGATTGGTGTACAAAAAGTATGAGCAGACAGAGCGCAACATAAGAAGCACTTACAGCGAGCAGCTGGCACATGGATGTCTTCCCTGTGCCAGGCGTGCCGGTCACGAGGATGTTGGGCAGGCGCGGCATTATTTCTCGTTCCTGAGCTTCTCAAGTTGTTTGTGAGTCTGTTTGGTTGTCAAAATGGATGGCAAAAAAGCGGCAGCCATTCAAAAACGGAATGGGAATTTACAATAGCAAACGCGAGCCAAGTGTGCGCTTTACCCAATCGCCCATTTGACTTGGTCAAAATATGCAAGCCAAGCGGCTGCTTTTGTGGTAACCAACATGTTTCACTTGATCAAAGTATGTGGAAACAATCGTGATACCATCTTCGGGTTTATGAGAGATATTGCAACAACGGGTTTGAATGAAATGAAATGAAATGGATACTCTATGAAGAGCTATTCGCAATCTACGAGCTGAACATCTTCTGCAGCAACGGGACGCGGTTGTGGAGGAAGTCCGCGTACACATCGGCCACCTTCTCGACGCCGCCGGCCGTGTTGAATGCGTACGTAGCGTCGCAACCGCCGCTGCTGGCGTTGTTGTAGAGCGTCACGTGGCCCTCGTGGCCTGGGAAGCTGTAGCGCAGCGACATGGCGTTGTCGTTGAGCTCGCGCAGCGTAACTGTGATGTTGGCCTTGTCGCCGATGTGCAGCACGCGCAGCGTCGGGTTGAGAACCTCGGCGCGCGTGCAGCCGATGACCCATGAGCAGTCGCTCCAGTTGCCCACAACGTCCCAGACCTTGTCGCACTTGGCGCCCATGGGGAACCACACGCCACCGTGCGTGAGCTCCTTCGGCGTCTGCACGTCCATGTACGCGCCCTGCACCGTGAGCTTGCCGCCCACGAGCAGCTGGTGCATCACGGGGTCGTTGCGGAAGAGCTCGACGGGGAGGCCGCGGTTCATCCACTGGGTCACGGCCTCGGCCGACTCCCACTTCTCGATGAAGCGGAACTCGTCCGGGTCCTGGATGTTGCGCGTGAGCACGTAGTCAATGCAGCCGTCAGCCTCCTTGGCGGTCTCCACGAGCTTGAACTGTGCGATGCGGTCGATGAATGCGTCACCGAGGCCCGGGTTCACGCGCGCGATGGTCGTGCCCGTGAGCGCCGTGGGTGCGACGCACGAACCGGCGTGCGACGCGATGCCGAGCAGCGGGATAAGCCCCATGCCGAAGGCCATGATCATCTTGAACTTGGCGCTCTTGACCATGAAGCGTGGCTCGATGTTGCCCTTGGCGTCCCAGCGCTTGTCCACGCGCTGGCCCCAGACGTAATAGATGCCGTGTGTGACGAGCGGCGAGACGTAGATCATGATCTCGTTCACGAGCACGAAGTAGTTGGTGGCGCCGACCGCGAAGTTGGCGAACACGAGCGGCAGGATCGTGAAGAACAAGTGCACGGCGACCGCAATGAACGGCAGCAGGTAGAACGACTTGACCTCGGAGTCGGTGCCCATGACCGCGAGCTCGAAGAACGCGACGACGAGGAAGAAGTCGAGCATGATGCCCACGGACTGCTCCACGAGCGTCGCGATCTTGGTGTCCGGGATGAGCACGACGGTCGTGATAACAAGTCCGATCCAGAGTGACGTCTTGACGATCATGCGCTTCTTGTCGGCCCACTTGGGCTGCGTAATCGTGGCCACAAAGACCCATTCGAAGAGGTTGTGCAGCGCCGCGCCCACGAGCAGCGGCTTACTCACGCCGTACTGCGCGCGCGCGATGGCAAACGCGCCCGTCACGATCGCGTAGCCCGAGGTGGAGACGGTTGTGACGAAGTTTTTCTTCCAGTCGGCCTTGACCAGGTTGAGCGCGCCGATCGTGAAGAGCGCGCCGGCAAGCAGCCAGTGCGCCAGCAGGAAGTTCCACGGCCCGTGGAGGTCGATCGCCGGCAGGCACTTGACCGTCACGCCGAGCCATGTGCACTCACCCACGGGGTGCATGATGATGCAGCGCGGGAAGCTCACGACCCAGAACGCGATGATCGCCGTGGCGGCGGCCGCCGTGAGGCCCAGGTTGAGCTGCGGCAACGTCATCTGCTTGTTGCCCTTCACAAGCGTCGACGTCGTGTCGAAGTCGTCCTCCGACTCGGGCTGGCGCTTGCTCGGGCTCGAGTTGCCGCTGGCGCGGTTCTTAACCTGCGACGACTTGCGGCGCATCTTGTTTGTGTGTTGGCTTGTGGCTTGAAGAGAAGTGGAGTGTCGAGAGTGAGGCGGATTGAAGAATGAGGAAGGAAGGAATAAGAGCGGCGCGTGCGTGAAGTAGGATAGTGAACATAGAGGAGCTCCTCACTTAGAGGGAATCAAGTCGCCAAAATGGTTTTGGAGCTACTGGGTACATTCTGCTTCGCACCTAAGCGAATCAGCAACGTTTCCCTACTCCTCCCAATAGGACGCACTTAGCTTGGGCTTCGGCAGTGAGGCTTCCAATGATACAGAGAAGGACAGAAACCACGGGCAGATGATAAGTGCTATAAACGTAAA
>JAADWP010000589.1:0-18923 GCA_023336215.1 Globisporangium iwayamae
CGGGCGTGGGTCAACACAGCACTCGCAAACCAAGCGCTTAGCGATCTCAAGAAGCGCATGCGAAGCCTCTAGCTTTTGCTCGATACAGTACTGCACTACGCCCGTTCAAGGTTTCATTCAGTTCTGATATCTGCCAAGTAGATATTATTTTTTTAGATGCGCACTTTAGTTGCCATATCCTCTTTCTTTGGCACCAAGGGTGCCTGCTTTGTATCATAGCGCAAGCTGCTGGCGAAGGCTCGCGAGGCGGTTGCGCAGCTCGCTCTTGACGTGCAGCGCCAGCGGATCCACGCGACGGGCCTCGAGATGCACATTCCCCGCGCTCTTGGTCGTGATCTGGATGTCGCGGCCGAACGCCAGTACTCTCTCGCTCTCGCCTGCCTCATTCAAATTGCTGCTGCTGTTGTTCTTGTTGGCTCGGTAGAACTGCTGTCCAAACACCACGACACTGCGAAGACTCTGTGTTGCGTTCAGTATCATGCTGCGGAACTCTTTCTGGTAGTACTCGTCGTCCTTGAACGCCGGCGACGACACTGCTGTACCAGCAGTTGCTAAAGACGACTGGCCCGTGAAGTAGCTCAGCTCTGCCAACTGAGAGCGCACCATCTCTTCAAAGCGGCGTCGAGTGCCTGCACTGCATGCCAAGAGATCCCACGCAACATCATCTTCGAGATGGAGCTCTGCCTGCGCCGATCCATCATCGATCGTGCACCGCATGCTCAGATTTGCGTTGGTGAGCTCTTCGAACTGTGGGTCCTCGGACTGCACCTGGTGCCACGTGCAGCCCTTGCTCGGCTTCTTGTTGATGAACGACGGTGCCGGAATCTGGTGCACCCATGAAAATCGACGCTTCTCCAGCAGCAAGGCGCCGTAGCACTTTCTGCACCTGCGCTTCAGGTCCACGCGATTCACGTAGACGACGCGCACAACCCAGCGATGTAAAGTACGGTCCACAATCTGAGTGTGGTACAGCTCGTGCAACCTCGACGTCTTCATTCCACCGTACAATTCTGCATTGTGTGGAGCCTTGATGTTGAATGTGAGGCTGTTGTCTCGAAGCACTCGCGCACCAGAGCAGTTGCCCCAGTTCAAGGACACTCTGTACGTGGAGCGAGCCACGTAGCCCTGCAGCCTGGAGAACTCGACGACCGCTTGAGGCTGAAGATCCGCCTGGACACCGAATTTAGACGCGTTCACGTAGACCTTGATCATGTTCAGCGACTCGAGGTCTCGCACTGTGTACAGGCACATCAGCTCCCGGTTCCCGTTGCTCTGGGTGTCCATAGACTCGGTCGGGACTCCATTTTCGTGTTCTCGCTTCTTGGTAATCACTGTTAGCCCTCTGCCGAAGCTCGTGACACCGAGTCCTGTACCTGGAGAGTGATCTTTCTCAGCCCAGTAGTACTTTATCTCTGAGATCACGCCGACGATTGAGTGTAGCTTTGACTGGTGGATGGCATTCCCATCTAAGTCACCTCCACCGCTGAGCATCCCCTTCTGAGCGCTGTCACTACCAGTCGAATCTGCGCGCCGATGCAGCAGGTTAGCTTTCGAAAGCGGATGTCGTAGCAAATCCGCGACTTGGAGAACTTTCTCGGCACGAAGAGCGAAATGCTGGAGCAAACTGAAGAGCAGCAACTGCTGCGGCGAGACCTCAACAGCTGAACGCTCGAGTGGGAGGAAGGGGTTGTGCAGGCGAGCTTGGTGAAGTCCTGGAGAGTCTGGAGACCGCGACGGTCGTGTGAAATCAAGCAGCCCTTGCTGAGTTCTTCGAGGCCTGGTACAGCTACTGTGATCCGCACAAGTGAAGGTGGTTGATAGTTGCGCTTCAAGCCTCAGTACATCAATGCTGCAGCCCGTTTCCACTCGATAGATCTTCAGCTTACTGCAGTGCGTGCACTCGTACGAAGCGTCGAAGTCGTTCACTAAAGTTACAAGCTCTTCAAAGCACCCATGCTTCGCGATGTTGCTATCAGTTGGTGGTGCAGTCGACAGGAAGAAATCAGTTAGAAGGATGGCCTTCTCCTCGATCGTAGCTGCTGAAGCGGTCGGCTGGTCTGACGCCATTGCCAATGGATTTTCTGCACAAATCGCTCCTGTAACTCTGTAGCAGCCGTACTTCTCCACGTGCCAGTGAGGGACGTTTGTGTTGATCAGGAGCTCGACTCGTCTTGGCATTTGCAGGCTCTCCCCATCCGATGGCACGCGCGCTGGAAGAACGATCCCATGTACGTGGCGATAGACTGGACGCAGCCATCGCAGCCTGTCGGACAACGCTGAGGTTCGCTTGACTGGATCCACATGGGTAACGAAAACTGTCAGTTCTTGCTCGACGCTGTCAGAAGGCTCGCTAGCATACTCCATCGGAATACTCTCCACAGCGTCAGCAGAGCAGGAAATCCTGAACATCACCACGTCTTTCTCAAAATTTCGCGCCACACCGGGACAGCAGTACGCTTCCGCAGCGAGCTCAAAGTAGCGAATCACGTACAGATGCCTCGAGCTCTCGCGATCCCAGCTTATCATCTTCTGTGACCCACGACTGATTGAGAGCGGTATCGATCCAGTTCGGTCACAGATTTCCAGATCCCCACTGTAAGCGTTGCCGCTCAAGCTCCCAACGAGCAAGCACCAGTCGAGTTCTTCAGCACGTACCAGGATAGCAAAGCGGCCGTCTGTTGACTTTGTTGATGCTGTTATAAGCTTTTCTGCATACGCCTGCGCGAGCCTTGATCGCCCCCAGTCTTTGAGATCTCGTATCCGAATCATCTGCCCTCTTGGTATCCTCTCTCCAACCCGAGTGCTCAAACAATTCCTCGCATCTGGAACATGAGAATTTAGGAATTGATCGCTGAGAGTCGACTTTTGACTCGATTTATTGCTGGTTTCGCTCATTTCGACGTTCAGGGCTTCGGCAAAGATGCTCAGAGCTTCGCGCCTTCGAATGCGTGGGAACGACGTCAGCGCCTTGTGTAGGTTGATCGATAGTGCAGCGCTGGAGCCAAACGCAAACTTCTTCTCGAGGGCTTCAGCCGCTTCAAATAGCCATACGGAGACTGGCAGTGGCTGAGCATGACGATCGCTCAAGGGTGTCACGTTCTTCTTTTTAATCGGCTTTGCACCATTAAAGCTAGCAGGTGAGGGCGGTCGCAGGCATTGCTGTGGCGCACTCCCATAGGCGATAACCGAGAGATGGCTTCGTGCGCACAGCCCAATCACAATTCTGCTATCAGTCGGATTCGGCCGTCGCAGCACGTGCGCATTATGAATGCGAACTGTCGCTCCCGCTCGGAATTTCCCCAGATCAATGCTTGGGAAATGGTACAGGCAGATCACGAAGCTGCTGCTGCTACCCTCACTGTCCCCGCTCTGGACCTCGAGACAGTCGTTCCACAGCACGCGCTTGATCACTCCCTTGCAGTCAAGAGTCTCTCCTTCTTTTCGACTTGCTTCGGTAAACTGTCGACCACCAGTTTTACGAAAAATCGCCATTTCTTCTTCCTGTTGCCATACGAAGACCTGGGTCTTTAACAGCAGCGCCGTCGGGTCTTCAACCTTGGATTTGTTGTCACCAGCAGCAGACGTTGTCTGCAGTAGACTCATCTCACACTCGCGCGAATACACTTTCACCAAATCCGTCACAAGCACTTGGTATCCGGGCAGCAGGAACAGGCGCCATCGCACATTTGTTGCGCCCGTAAACATGATAATTACGAGGTGCTGCTGATTCTGTTCGAGGTTCTGGAACTCCACCTCGGCGAAGAAGTGGCAGCCAAAGCGTTCTTGCGCATTGGCGACTGGGCTCACGCATACCACGCGGCCGAAAACTGCGTAGACCTTGCGCTTTACGGTTTTGGCTTTCGTCACCGCTGTTGTGACTGTTGATACTTGGCCTAGGCTATCACTTACGAGACCATTCTCCTGAACAACAGCTCGCCATGAGCGCGAACCAACGTACATTGGCGGATCTTGCTTTGGATAATAGATCTTCAGCAGTCTGACAACTTCATCTTGGTTTGGTGGGTGAGTCGGCAGCTGAGGCTCATTTTCGCTCGCCAGAATGATCGGCGGCGCGTGAATTTCCAGGAACAGACTGCCAAATCGAACACGCTGGTTTGTAGCACTAGTAGAAGCCCCAGTATCAACCAGCATCCACTTCTTCACCAGCACCAGTTGGCCCACATACTCAACCTTGGGATCCAGTACGAGCGCGTGGCAGCCGAGATCGCTGGCGTCGCACAAGCGCAGCTCGCAGTCGGCGTAGTTTCTCTCTGCATCACGGAATCGAAGGAAGCCCGTGAGCCACATGCTATCGGACGTATACGCGAGTTGACAGACAGTAGCAGCGTCTTGTGTTCGAGCTGAAGTGTGACGGTTGGGGTCCACACCACCATTGCTGCTACGGTTGTTGTCAGGGACGCGCGAGCGCTTCAAACGGCTGAACTCTGCCGACAGTAACGAATTTTCCTGTGTATCCAGTGACTGCAGCTCTATACGCTGAATGCCGCATGCTGACAGCGACTCGCTGGGTTCACTTGCGCTAGCAGACACGAGCTGCAGGAGCTTGCTGATCGAGAGAATGCGCAACGTGGCGTCGCCGTCTTCACTAGCGACGTCTGCAGCAGCGGCACCACGCGCTTCCACCCTACGATAGCCACGCGGAATAAAGCGTCGCACAAGAAAAGGTTAGATACACATGTGCGTGCACACGGAGAGACCGTGCACGTGGACGCCTACCATCGCTGCTCTTCCTGCTGCAGCTGGCGCTTCACTCGCTCACGCCACACGTGCATCAGAGCAAAGAAGAAGTCGTTTCCTCCAGATTTACATCTCCGGTAGTTTTGAATTTCAGCCAATAGAAACTAGTAAATAGTTATATTGTGTTCTATTATTGGCTGAAATATTGTCGCATGTAAACTCTATCGCTTTTATGGTCTCGAAGGCCATTTTTACATTGTCTGGGGGTTAAACAACTGACCAAAAGGACGTCTGGCTATGTGCGAAGCAAACACGAGTTGAGCAAGCAGAGTGCGGAAACGAGCATTCGAAGAGCCCACGACAAGATGAAGGACCAAGGCGCACTTGAAGAGCGAGGCGCACGATTCGAGGCAGCGGCACGAAGGTATGCGCTGCTCGATCATTGTGTGATCTACTACGCTGAAGCTCCTGCTCTGACTGGATGCTGACTACCAGGCGTTGTGCCTGCAAGGTGCGAATGAATGTGGAGAGCACACAATAGAGGCATGGCACACAACAGTAGCAAGCTTGCTATAGCAACGAACGCAGATGCATGCTTGTCCACGACGAGTACTGAAGCTTTCAGATGACGAGTGAGCTGGTACACGAGGTGCAACCATGTGAGTATTTTTAGAGACTCGGTGTGTGGGCAGTTTTGTGGTGACCTTTACTTGATGAAATACTGTTGCCATCTCAATCATGCTTGGCGGGGTTTCGCAATGGAACGGACCCCTCGGGCTCCTAATCCAAGGTGTATTTAGATGCGACGACCAGCGGCGCGACAGCAAGTATACGCGCAAACACAAGACGGCGTTGCCTCGTTCCCCCGATTTCGCCTGCTAACCACGCGCGCACGCCCTGAAGCTCGCTACGCACCTCGTCATCCCGCCAGACAGCTAACGTTACGACTCACGTGCACCTGTCGTCTCGAGAAAAGACGTGAGATCCAGCGTATGTACAAGCAGTTGTGAATATGTATGATGGAGCAGAGCCAAGCACAGAACGACTCGGCGGCACCCTGGACCGACCGGACAAACAGCGGTGGCTCGCAAGTGGACACACAGGGTCAAAGCAGCAGAGCGCAGTCTTTTCGCCGCACGCTCCCAGTCATCGCTACTCAGAAACGCGCCGATTCGATGAGTACGTCTACCGCTTGCTCCAATGCAGGCTCCGAGCGAACAACTACTCCGTCGTCGTCGAGGTTCAAGATCACAGATGCATCAATCGACCCCGATAAACAGAGCGAGACGTCAGCACCAGCCGCTATTCCACCACGGCTAGGTCCCAGTTTGACGAAGCGCTATGTGACGAGAAAACCTACACGCGGCGATATCAACCAGTCGATGATCCAAAAAGAAACCAGCCAACTGCTTCATATATCCGAGGGTGTGCGGCGAAGGGTGTCAACCGTGCTGAAGTACGCCGGGATCGACATCGACACTGAGACAGACAAGCTGAAGCAACTCTGGCAAACGTTCGACTCGGATGGAGACGGAACGATTGATTACCAGGAGTTCTGCAAGTACACCTGCGACCTGCTCGAAGTTCAGAAGAAGGAGAATGGAGAGGCTGCGACGCTCACAGTGATCGAGAGCCGGCTAATTCAGCTGGTGACGCTTGAGTCGAAAAGGTGAGGCTTGTGCTGCGAGCTGTATCTCGAAAAGTTTGTCTCTCTTACTGAACACACTGTGTGTCGTGTGCAGGTCCGCAAGTTTGGACAAAGCGATCGAACGGATTTTCAGAAAGCTGGACCAGAACCGAAGTGGTCAGCTATCGCTCATGGAGTTCATGGACGGTATCCGTGAGTTAGGGCTCCTGACTTACAATTTTGAAGTGCACGGGCGCAAACGCCGATTCGCGAACAACTCGATGTTCCTTCTGGACACGAAGAACAGATTCCGCTACTGCTTAGTGTGGATCGTGGAGTGGAGATGGTTTGATCGGTTTATCCTGGCGTGCATCATGATGAATTCCTGTATACTGGCGTTCCGGGATTACGAAGACCCAGGCTCAATACCAGATCAAGATGGGAACTACAACATGAATACGAGGAATCGATTTGTCGAAGAGTCGGAGAAGATCTTCTCCTGGATCTTCTTCGCGGAATGCGCAATGAAGATCATGGCAATGGGTTTTGCTTTTGGACGTGGAGCGTACTTGCGAAGCTACTGGAATCAACTCGATTTCTTCGTCGTCGTGATCGGGTTCATCGGTGATCTGCCTGGTGTACCGAAAGTGTCAGCTTTACGAACTGCGCGAGTTCTCCGGCCACTGCGCACGCTGAGCAACCTGAGAGGCATGCGAATACTCATCTACGCGCTGTTCTCCGCCATACCAGCGTTGTTTAACGTGATGGTGATTATCGGCTTCGTGTTCACGGTCTTCGGGATTCTGGGAGTCCTCTTCTGGAACGGAGCGTTGCACTACCGGTGTCGAGAAACTCCAGAACCAATTAACGGAACGTGGCCCTTGGCGGGTGAAGGAAGGCTTTGCGGCGGGGCGTACAACTGTATCTCGGGAGAGTACTGCGGGTCTGTCTATAGCCCACCGGCAAACACAACCGTCGACCTGGACCTGCTACCGTCGTCTGAGCTGTGGGATAACAAGTTTTCGGGCTTTGACAACATCGGATATGCGCTCGTGACACTTTTCCAATGCATTACGCTTGAGGGATGGACTGCGGTGATGTACAATGTAAGTGTTGTATAATCTTGTGGATGTGCGCGTTGTCACTGCAACTAATGATTTCTGTGCTGCTGCACCCGTTCCAGTTCCAAGATGTGCACAACTGGGCCTTCGCGTCACTCTACTTCGTGATCTTCACCATCATCGGCGCCTTCTTTCTTCTGCAGTTCGTCTTCGCTGTGATTTGGGAACGCTTCAACGCCGTGACCGATGGAACAGCTGAGAACTGGGATCTGATACTTGACGAAAGGAAATCCAGCGTCAAGGTCCAAGTTGTACCAAAGACTTCAGACCAAGAACGAGAGCGATATCCTATTCCTGGCCACATTCAGGATCAGAGAGCTGGATTCCGCGCGGGTTTTCGGAACAATCTCAACACGACAGTACTGATGATTACCAAGAAGAACGATCGGATCGAGCGATTGCGACAGAAGTGTCAATACATCGCGAAGGTAAGTAGGCTGCAGATGGAGGGATGACTTGCTCAATTCGGAACTGACCGACTTGTATGCTGTTGATTTCTAGGACGCGTACTTCTCAGGCTTTATCGTGCTCTGCATCCTGCTGAACACGGTCTGTCTGGCGATGGACGAGTACCCAGTCGACCCGCAACGAACAGTGGTTACAGAGAATCTGAACATCGTGCTGACAATCATTTTCAGTGGGGAAATGGCGCTGAAAGTTGTTGGTTTGGGTGTAAAAGAGTACTGTTCCGACAACTACAACCTATTCGACGGTGTCATCGTACTCGTCAGCCTGATTGAGCTGCTGTTCAACACCATCCACCCCGACTCGAAGAACAACACCGGGTTATCAGCACTGCGGAGTTTTCGCTTCTTTCGAATCATGAAACTTGCGAGATCGTGGAAGTCTTTGCGAGAGCTGTTGGTGACGGTGAGAGTTTGCCGCATTTTCGCTTCTTCCTTTGCGTTATTACTGATCTAGCTATGTTTGCCCGTGCTCAGATTGGGAACAGTATCCTCGACGTGGCAAACTTCGGCCTCCTGCTACTTCTCCTGATGTACGTCTTTGCGCTCATTGGGATGCAATTCTTTGCAACGAAGTACCGATTTGACGCCGACGGAAATCCAGTGGAATGGCAACCCCATGTGTACAACTACACGGTCCCTCCTCACGCTCCTTGGACTCCCGAAAGCCCGTACACGATCAGTCGCTCCAATTTTGACGACACGTTGTCCGCGTTCACCACCGTCTTCCAGTGCCTCACGGAAGAGAGCTGGAATTTTGTGATGTACGATGGTGTCCGCTCAGTCGGATGGGGTGCGCTTGTGTATTTCTTGGCGGTGATGATCATCGGCAACATCATCATCCTGAACCTTTTCTTGGCAATTTTGCTGGGAAACTTCAGCCTGGACGAGCAGCAAACGGATGTGGATATGGCGCTGCTGAAGGGACAACAAAAGATCATCGACACCATTGCAAGAACGTCAATTCGGAAGCTGTCTACTGTCATTCCGTTCGGATCTCCATCAAGTGGGCATTCCAAAAGCGGCTCCAAATCAAGTCTACTCTCAATGGGAGACCTTCCTCCTCCTCTTCTTCGCCAGGACACGCCACCGAAAAGAGGAAGTCGTGTTCGCAGGCGCTCGAGTGTCAACACGAACAGCTCGCGAAGGTTACTCGACGATCTGGGAGACGGAGACGAATCGGCAAATCCATTACGACACCAATCTCCGCAGCGGGGAGTTGATCATCTGGAGAATGGACACCTCTCACGAAATTTTTCGATTCGAAGCTTTGGTTCAAAAGCAAGACTTCCCGTTATGAAGGGCCAAGACAGAAGCGAACAGAACATCAGTCCCATGCTGTACCAGAACCATCGAAGATTCTCGTCAACAGCAACGCTTCCAGAAATTAGAGACAACGAGGGGTGCGAGGAGAGAATCGATCCAGCACAGCTGCAGCATCGAGGGCTGACCGCGGACGCAACACTCTTCGATGAGAGCAATCACGGTGGTAACGTGGAGAAAGTGAGTCCAAGGCTCCACCCAACCCTTCAAGTCGTATCATCCAGAACAACGCTTCAAGGGCTGAAAGATCACGATGTCAGTGGCCCAGACACCTCTTCACGACCATCTTTAACACTTCTCAGCATGTCACCACGACCGAGGCTTTCAGTGACGAAGAGTCACATTAGCGGTGGGGCTGAAGTGACCGACACAGCGTCAAATCGCTCACCTCCTACAAAGGAGGTCCAATTCAAATCAGCCTCTGCGATAAACGTCGTCCATCGCAGCTCGGTCGAGAGCAATGTACCAGTGCCCGAGAACGAAGTGATCGTGTACGATTTGAATCGGTCACTGTTTCTGTTCAAGAAGTCCGGCTTCGTACGCAGATTTTGCCGCCAGATCATTCGGAGCTCGTACTTCGACCACATGATTCTGGTCATCATCTTCGTGGGAAGCATCCTGCTCGCTGTCGACAATCCGTTGAACGATCCGAGCTCGACGCAGTCAATCGCTCTAGGGATCATGGACAACGTGTTCACAGCCATCTTCCTGGTTGAGATGCTGCTCAAGGTGATCGATCTCGGGTTCCTCTTCAACGGCCCACAGTCGTACCTGCGAGACCCGTGGAATGTGCTTGACTTGACGATCTTGTCGTTCTCTGGCGCGACACTTTTCTCTTCAAGCAAGACGCTGCGGTCCCTTCGATCGTTCCGGACGCTGCGAGCACTGGTACGTCAGTGTGGTGTGTTTGTTGGTTGTTTCGTTTGAAGGCTAACTGGTGGCTTCTGTATTCAGCGACCGTTGCGTTTCATCAGCCGAGTACCTGGCATGAAGCGTGTGGTGAACGCGTTGCTATCGAGTATCCCAAGCATCATGAACGTGTTTCTCGTGTGCAGCCTCATCTTCTTGATCTTCGGCATCATCGGTGTCAACCTGTTCAAGGGCCGATTGTACTACTGTGACATGAGCAGCTTCTCGGATGAACAAGTGCAGCGCCTGGAAGCCACGTACGGATTCTCTTCGCTCTCGTTCAAGAAGCTGTTCTCGAAGGCCAACTGCTTGGAGGAAGGTGGGGTGTGGACGCTGAGGGACCACAACTACAACAATGTCCTCAAGTCGGCGATGACGCTTTTTGAGATCAGCACGACGGAAGGCTGGGTGGGGATCATGTACGAAGGCGTGGACGCGACGGAGATCGACTACCACCCCGTGGAGAACTACAACCGGTCATACGCCGTCTTCTTTATCGGTACGACTATCCCAGGTTTATGTTCGTTGTTGCAAAGCCACCTCGACTAACGTTAAGCTCATGCGTACTCACTATTTTGTCTTCTTCTGGTCAGCATTCATCATCATCGGGAGCTTCTTCACACTGAACCTCTTTGTTGGCGCTGTGATTGACAACTTTAACCGCATGCGCGACACGCTCGACTCGAGCGCGTTCGAGAATGAGACGCAGCGCGAGTGGACCCAAATCCAAGATATGGCCCGAACGTACGCTACCCACCCCTTCGTCATAGTACCGCGATTTCACTGGCCGGGAAACGTGAATGGACGATTGACCGTATGTGTGTTTCTCTCAATATGTGATTACACAGCACCAAGCTCAGGTTCACGATCACCGAGCCACACCATCCGTTACGGCGCCTCTGCTTTGCAATCCAGCAACATCCGGCATTCGAAGGCTTTGTGGCGTTCTGTGTGCTCGGGAACACAATCATGCTGGCAGTAACACATTTCCGCGAGTCGGACATGATCGCCACTGTGCTCTCGACGGGGAACCTGTTCTTCTGTGCTGTCTTCATCGTCGAGGCCATTGTGAAGCTCATGTCCATGGGCAAGAAGTACTTCTACGACCGTTGGAACATCTTTGACATCATCGTGGTCGTCGGGAGCACCGCATCGACCGTGTTGCCGTTCTTCACGAAAGGTGCAGTCTCGCCCGTGGCCAACACCGTGCGTGCGCTGCGCATGGGGCTCGCCATTCGGCTTATGAAGCGCGCCAAGAGCATGCAGGACATCGTGAACACAATTCTGGAGAACATGCCGGCGCTCGTCAACGTGTCCACGCTCATGTGCCTCGTGATGTTTGTGTACGCGGTCATCGGCGTGCAGATCTACGCGGGCGTGCGGCTGGGCGAGAACCTAGACGAGCACGCCAACTTCAAGGACGTCGCGACCGCGATGCTCACGCTGTTCCGCTTCACAACGGGTGAGGCGTGGAACGACGTGATGTACGACCTGATGGTGGAGCCGATCCCAGGTGTAATGCCGTATCCGTACGGCGACTCATGCGTAGAGGACTTTACGTACGAGATGCTCGTGGCGGCGCGGGAGTACACTGGGGACGACCACCTGACGATCGGATGCACGCCAGGTGCGCAAGTGACGTACATCTACTTCTTGTCCTACATGCTGGTGACAGCGTATGTGCTTCTGAACCTGTTCGTGGCCGTCATCCTGGAGGGCTTTGAAGAGGCCACTGAGAGGCATTCAAGTACAATCGTGAAGGAAGATCTGACGCAGGTCGCGCAACTGTGGCAGGGGTTTGATCTGTCGGCGTCCGGGTACGTCTCGGACCACGCGTTCCTGCAGTTCCTGCGCCACGTGCCGCCTCCGCTGGGTCTCCCCAAGTCTGCGCACCGCAAGGAGATCGAACGCTGGGCCATGAGCCTGAACCTGTACGTCGAGAACGACAAGGTCAACTTCCACGCGTTCCTGGTCGCAGCCGCGCAGAATGTGATGATGCGCGTGGCGAAGGAGCGCGGCGAGCCCATCAAGCCGGCGCAGAGCAGCGCGGGGCTCTTCGTGCGCTCGCAGAAGGCCATGTGGCGCATGCACCAGAACCGCGTACGGCGGCTCAGCCTCGCCAACACGTCCAGTCTCATGACCGTGATCTCAGTCAAGCGCATCCAGGCGATGGCGCGCAAGAACCTGGCGAAGCAGCGGTTCCTGGAGCTCAAGCGCCGAACCGACGAGCGCGACGGCAAAGTGATGACTCAACCAACAGCAGGATCAACAGGCTCCGTTGCGGACATTGCAGCTAAGATCGTACACTCGATGAAAGTGGCGCCAGCCCCAGCTGAGCAGCCGAATGGTCCTCCCCTGATCGAGATCCTGCGGAATGATGAGGTCACAAGTGTCGTCGCCTCATCACCAAGCAGCCGTGACATTGTCAACAATTCTTTGCAGAGCATGGCGGAGTAACAGAACAAACACACAGCATGAGAGCCATTTTCCGAATAGGAAACGGATGGATGGACGTCTGGCCACGGACTCCACACACCAGATACAGTCAAGGTACTATCTATTAGCTGGAGATTGGAGTAAGCCTAGCGCAGCACTGCCATTATTTTGTCAACAGCACGGTCCAAAGAGCACCACCACCCTCCACCATTTGTTCCGCTTATTGCTGGCTGTCGCGGGGCTTATGGGCCGGAGGGAACGTCTGGGCAAGCGGTGCAGCGGGCTCCTGGTTAAAGCGCTTGTACAGAACGATGCTCGTGAAGATGCCCTGCGTCGTGAGCAGGAGCTTCCAGCGGTGCTGCATCAGGTAGCGGCCGAACGGCGTCATGGTCGTGGTCTCTCTTGGAAAGTGTGTGGCTTGCTTGTGTATTGGCGGCTTGGGATGCAGTTGACGCTCACCATTAAATGGTGTGCACCACTCAATTTAGTGTCATTCTTATGTGACAGACACTATTTGAACAAGCCTGGTGACAAATGGCGCTCCATTTTCCCACAGACAGACGCGAGCGAGTTGAAGGATGGACGAGTCAGACTCGTGGCGCGCGGACGGCAGCTTCCGCGGCCTGCAGGGGAAATCCGGAGGCGGGGGAGGCAAAGGCGGGAAAGGAGGAAAGGGTCCTGAGTTCACGCGTGTGATCCCAACGTTCCTGCGAAAGTACCACGAGCCGCCCGCGATCCAAGCCAAGTTCGCGCCGCCGCCAATGCCTGAGGGCGAGACTGGGGAGGAGGAGGAAGAACTGGACGACGTGCAGAAGGCCGCGATCGCCGAATTCCTGGAAAAAGACAAGGCAAAGAAGGACGGGATTGCGTCTGATACTGGTGCTGGCGGTGATGAGGGTGATGCTGCAGACGACGCGCCTAAGAGCGCCGGTACGACGAAGAAGAAGGCGAGCCAAGCAGTTGCAGGCGTCGGTGCCGGTACGCAGCCGACCAAGAAGAAGCGGAAGCGTAGGGAAATGGCGACGCTGAGCAACAAGAAACTGCTCTCGTTCTCCATGGACGACGAGGAGTAAAACGCGAGCGTCGACACTCCGTCATCGATAGGTAGATAGGTGCGTAGGTAGCCCTTAGCGTCATGGCTCTCATGCTTCTCTCTATTTAAATTATTGTTTGTTCTATGCGATTGGCGTTTTTATATTACTGTGTACCTTATGCTCAGGAGGCTGATGCTGCTGATACTTAGCACCACCTCGCTCGCTTGGCGTGCAGCAGGGCGTGCAGCGCTGCCGGCTGCTGCTGACGGTAGTGCTGGATGTGGCTGAAATCGGCCTCGGGAATGGCGTCATCGCGCTCGAGTAGGATGAGCACGTTCGTGACGTTAAATGCCGAGAAGTAAATGAGCGCGACCGAGAGCGCGAGTGGGAACGCGAGCTCCGTCGTGATCGCACTGATACACCAGCACAGGAAGATGAACTGGAAGAAGATGCCCGTGACGCACGACAACTGGTACGCGCGCAGCTGCCAGTTGGTGAAGTCAAGCGGTCCGAGCCACGTCACGGCCGTGCAGTACGACACGGAGAACAGCGACACGAGCTGAAGTCAAACGTGGGATCACCAAAGCGTATTAGCAAAAGGCATTTTAGGTGATCCGTTGGGGTTGTTTCAAGACAAAGAAGACAACGACAGCAGGCACCTTACCGCTTCCCCCCAGAGCATTCGCGTCGCGAGCAGAGGCTCAAACATCGGATCGGACGCACACCGCTGCAGGAATTTGTCCAGGAGGCTTCCGTCCCAGAGGTCTGCAAGTTGGAATGACTGGGGACGCGACGGCTGCGACTGAGTCTGAAGCGAATGGACGAGCTCGAGGTCGCCGACATGCAGTGAGAACGGCTCCTAAAGCCAGCTCACAACACGTGAAAACCAATCAACTTTGGCTCTTCAGCTATAAACCGCAGAGGTAGTAAATCGTAGTACCTGCAGATACGGGTTGTCGAGCTGTAGCGCGATGGCGTACAATCCAGGAGCCAGTGGTGGGCTGGTCGCTCTCCTGAGCTGATTGAAGTCAAGAGCGAGCCACAAGCGTGACATGTCGTTGAGCAGCTTCACCATTGCAGCGTTCGCGTCCGTAGTGCTTGCATTATGATGTCGAAGTGTGATGAACGCGACGCTCGAGCGTATGATGTCGGGAGCGAGGTGGTCGTGGAAGGTGATGGCAGTCAGCAGAGCGTTCTTGATTGAGAGGTTGAGATTGAGTTTACTCCACATGGGGATCTGAGCTTGTCCATCTTGTGAGAAGCTAACACGTTCGTGGTTGAGCGTGATTTCCCTGATGAGAGTCCGGTGGTGAATCTACCAATAAGCAACGGTGGTCAACAATGATCGAGAGATGATGACACAAGAGTGCACACAAGACTTACACTTCTCCAGTCAGCTCGGTTATCATATTGCACGTAAGGCTCTGTGTAGGCCGTCAAAGGTGTCGAGTTCCCAGTTTTCGCTGTCTACAAGCCAGCAACAGTGTTAGTATTTCGTAAGCACGAGCATTAATGGTAGCATGGTAGTCATTGCAGAAACTCGTCACCTGAGCCGGAATATTGTCTGCATGCGGCTGAACCTGCACCTCCGCTACTGCATCCAGCGCCACCTCTCTCGTGAGCACCGTCGCGTTGCAGATCGAGACGAAGTAAAAAAGCCAGCAGAAGCCCAATCCAAGGAGCACGCGAAAACCTGAGCACGAGCCCATGACACCAACACAAGCTCACGAACTCGACTGCCGAATGAACGCCAGCCGTGTGCTAAGAGCTGCTCTTCGACTCTGGGTTCCCAGGTCTCGCTTGCGACCGCCATTTCCGATCCTAAGGCGAATCTCAGAACCAAAAAGCCCCATTCGCGATATTCAAAATAGCGACCTGTGCTAAAATAAAAACACACAGTAGTATCTTCAAGCGATATCTGGATTCACTCTGTACCTTGCTCGGGTGTCTTTGCCTTAGTGCATGGATGCGTCTACTGTTTGTCGGCCTTGTCGCCGACGGTGCGTGGCAGAATGGGCGAGTGCGTCTGCTTCCACGATGGCGCGTTGCCGTAGATGTACACGGAGACGTTGACGAAGAAGGCGCCGACGAGGAACTGCATGGTGGGTATCTTGTCAAAGAGGAAGATCGACATGATGACTGAGAGCACGATCGCGATGGACGTCGCAAAGGCCTTGAGGATGTTGTCCGCGTACTTGACCACAACGGCCGTGAGCAGCCCACCGAGCGCGCTCACGGCGATCGCGGCCCACACGACGGGTCGGTAGCCATAGAAGAAACCGTGCGCCGCTAGGTGGTCCATGTCGTTGTACACGAGCCCGCCGCCCGCGAGCACGATGCTCACGAGCCCCATCTGGATGTTGCGCTCCCAAAGCGAGCCTTTCGAACCCGAACTCTTGAGGATCTTCTCAAAGTATACACCGGCGAAGCCCGAACACATACACGCTGCGATGACCGCAATGAGTCCTACCGTTGTGCTCTGGCCCTCTACGGTGACGCTCTTGCTCGAGGCGCCCGAGTCGTCAAGTTGCACGAGCGCGACGCCGAACATGAGGATTACAATAGCCCCCCACTGCAGCGGCAGGATCGACTTGCCCAACAAGAAGACGGAGAAGATGGCGGTCGTAAGGATCTTGAGCTGATAGAGCACCTGGAAGGACGCAGCGTCGAGGTTCGACACGGCCACGTACTGCAGGTTGTTTTGAATCACGTAGAGCAGCGCCGGCACGCTCACGCGCAGCATCTCGCGCTGGTCGAAGATGATCTGCAGCGAGTTCCCGTGCACGCGCTGCTCGCCCGCGACCGATGCGCTGTTAGGGGACGTCTACAACGGCACACAAGACCGCAGGTGAGCCATATGTAGGAGGCCAATAGAAAGAAAGAGAGAGGCATCGTACCATCATGATGATGGCCGTGCAGGCGACGAGCTTGAAGACCTCGCCCGTGAAGACGGCGGTGGACGTGTTGAACTTGGCATGGTCGCCCACGCGCGAGAGGCGCATGAGGATCGCCAGCAGGCTGTTCTGCAGGCAGAGCACCACGAGGCTCGCATACTTGAGCGACGAGGATGTGGCGGCCATCGCTCGTGCTATCTCGGGCAATTGAGCAGGTCCACTTTTGCTGACTGGCACTTTTTTGACAAGCTGTAAAGAATTATTTTTCTAGCTCATTTTGCTGCTCCCTCCTTCCATCAGCCTGTCGCTCTCGACGTCTCGGAGCTCTCTTTTTGCCTCGATTTAATGCCATCCAGTCCTTATGCTTCTTCGAACCTAAGCTCCGAACCTAATGCGCGAAAGCAGGTTAGCTGGAATTGCAGGTGATTTCGTTTTGGCGGGAAGACTTTGCGATACTGACAAACGCGCCTACAGCAAAAGAGTGCTCGCGACGAGTGAGTGAGTTGAGCGATGGACATCCGCTCGTTCTTCCAGAAGCCCAGCGGTTCTGCGGGTGCGGCGGCCAAGGCCAAACCCAAGGCCAAGGCCAAGACAACGGCTCCAGTGACGGCTACCGTACCAAAGCCGCGTAAACCAGCGGCGACCCATGGTGCGAGCACGTGCATGCAGGGCGGACACACATCCAACGTTCAACGATACTCGCTCATGGCTGTGCTTACTAACACTGCGTCTATTCTCTCTCTTGCTCTGCTTGGATGTGTGCTTACGTGAGTGTAGAATCACCAGCGAGGGTAAAAAAAGCCGTTGTGAAGGACGAAACGCCGACGCGCACGATGCCGAGTCGACGAGCCAAGAAGGAGGCAGTGGTCGTGCTCGACGACAGCGACGATGACGACGACTTTGAGACCACAAGCAGCAAGAAGAAGCAGGCGAAGGACGAACCTTTCGTGGTCGACGACGATGATGAGGACAAAGACATGGAGACCATCAAGCCTGCGCAGCGCAAGCGCTTGCGACGCGGTGTCGACGGTTCTGACGACGACGAGGAGGTGTTTAAACCGAAAGCCAGCTCCAGCATCAAGAAAGAAAGCGTGGCTGCTCCTGTCAAGAAGACTCCAGCACCAGCTCCTGCGGCGAAGCCTGCCAGTGCAATCAAGACCGAAGTGAAAACGGAGATCAAGGTACTTATGTGCCCACTCGAACAGTAGCAAATGTGATCTTTGCTGGTAACAGCAAGCCTTGAACGACTACTCGCCTGAATGCTAACTTGCCATGGCGTCGGAATGTGTACATTGGTAGGACGAGCAAGACGGCGACGTGGACATGACACCGATCGTCACCACGAGCGCTGGAAAGGCGCCACCGCCATGCTCCGGGTGTCTGGACGGTAAGTCGTTCGCGTTCTCTGGCGACCTCGTGAATCTGTTGCGTGAGGATGCGATCCACCTCGTGAAATCCTGCGGCGGCTCTGTGTCCAACACCGTGACGAAGGCGACCAAGTACCTGGTTGTGGGCACGACGCTGCCAAATGGCGACAACGTCTCGGCGAGCGTCAAGTACAAGGACGCGATCGCGAAGAACGTGCGCATTTTGCAGCAGAACCAGTTTTTCAACCTCGTCTCGGAGGCGTCAGCGCAGAAGCAGAAGGAGGTACTGGAGAAGGAGAAGCACTTGATGAAAGTGAAAACCGAGCCATCGGGCTCCTTGTTTAATGGAAGGCAGCATACGAATTCCACCGGGTACGTTGTTGTGTTCTTGTCACTGTTGGCTGTAGCCTAGAACCAACAATTGTTGTGTGGTCTTCTCACTCTAGATCTAGCGACAGCAACATGTTGTGGACGGACAAGTACAAGCCCAAGCACCTGGAGGACATGATCGGGAACGTGGAGCTCGGCAAGCGCATCAAACAGTGGCTTATGGATTGGGACGCCGTGCATGTGAAAGGTACGAAGAAGATTCCGTTCACGACCAAACTCGCGGAGAATCGTGGCGCGAAGACGGTACTGCTCTCTGGTCCGCCGGGCATCGGCAAGACGACGATCGCGAACCTGATCGCGCGCGAGTGCGGCTTTGAGTGCACGGAGCTGAACGCGAGCGACACACGTAGCAAGAAGATGCTACAGAATGGTCTTAAGGACGTCCTGGGCTCGCGCGCGCTCCAGTTCGGACGACCCGGTGGGAACCCGAACGAAAAGATGCACTTGGCCAAGCGCATGATCGTGATGGACGAGGTGGACGGCATGTCCGGAGGCGACCGCGGCGGCACGGCGGAGCTTATCCTGCTGATCAAGAAGTCGAAGACGCCGATCATCTGCATCTGCAACGACCGACAGAGCCAGAAAGTGCGGTCGCTGGCCAACCACTCGTACGACCTGCGCATGCGGCGCCCGACCAAGCAACAGATCAGCAAGCGGCTC
>JAADWP010000059.1:0-54047 GCA_023336215.1 Globisporangium iwayamae
AAACCTTATTTTGCTACAGAAGCTCGCCGCCGTTGAGACGGCATTACCCTAACCCTTCAAGCCTTCCAGCTTAACGAAGTGACAACAGGACGCGATTCTGTGTGTTTTTCCGATCTGGTCGTGTGTTTTTACCATTTTCTCCATTTTCACAGGCACCGTGTGACTCTGACATCTGCGTGGGACGTTGCGCAGTTTCTGTCCGCCCCAATGTCAAGAGAACCTAACCTCCAAAAGATCGCCTCTTATTGTAAGTATCAGCATTTTCATACATATTACTATTTTGTATAGAGGCTTATTCGTGAGAGAGAATACGGAGCAGCATCGATATAAACAGGTTACGATACACAAGCAGGCATATGCGCAATAATCAGACGATGGCTTGTCAGGAACAAGTCACTTGGTCCAAGTGACAGAGAAGCAGCGGCTCCCGCATGGCGAACGCTCCTTCCCTCTTCCCTTCCTTCTTCCTTCCCTCTTCAGACCAGTTCAATTCCAGATTTGCCGCCTCGAGCACAAGTCAAACCTCCACGCACACGCAGTCGAATCAGCGGCCAAATGCGACCAACTCTCCAGCTGCTACTAGCGGCGCTCGCGCTGCTCGGCGGCGCCACATCTGCGGCCGTCTCGAGCTCTGAGATCTGCTCGAGCGCCGAGTTCCAGGCGCTCGCACCCACTGCTCTAGGCTCGGGACCCGTCACGATCAAAACACTGATTGTGGGCGACCAGGTCTGTCTCGAGTTCGCGCTCACGTCCAGCGTCGCGTCGAGCGCCGGCTGGTTCGCCGTGGGCGTCTCCACGTCCAACTCGATGGTGAGCTCACCCAAGAAGACCGCAATGCTCTTCCAGAAGTCGGTCGGTCAACCTGAGTCGTACGTGCTCGCGGGCGAGTCGCGCAGCCAAGTGACGAAGGAGAGTGATCAGACGGCGTTTGTCGTTGGCTCTGTGAGCACGAGCACCATGTCGTTCAGCTACCAGCGCACGCTCGCCGCCGCGTCAACGACCGAGGTCGCGATCGCTTCAGGTGAGAGGAACAACTTCATCTGGGCGTACGGCTCTTCGTGGCCCATCTCGTCGCATCGATCGGGCACGATGGGCTCGGCTTCGTACACCTTCAGCAGCACAACTACTACTACGACCACCACAACTGCGCCCACGACGACCAACTCGCCTTTGGCCGGCAGCTCAACAACTGAGATCAGCGGTAGGTCTTCCCCTTCCACACCTTTCTGCGATGGCAAGAACTGCACGGCAATCGTCGGCGGCATCGCGTTCCTCGTCATGGTGGTCGCTGGCGTGTTCCTCACGACTCTGCTGCAGAAGACGATCGTCGGACACGCATTCCTGCACCGCACGCTCGCATCGCCACCTGTCAAGTCCACAACCAACAGCCTCGTCGGTAGTCCATGGGCAATGTTCCTGCAGAACGTGGCGGACCTGCGCCTAGGCGAGGCCTTCATCGTGCTGCTCTTCGTCGCTGCTGTCGTCCTGCTCGTCGTCCTGCTCATGAACGAGACGAAAGCCGTGGTCTCAGGCCAGGTGGTTGTGCTCGTGCTCATGTTCCTGCTGCTCCCAGTCTCTCGCGTGAAGCTCTGGTCGATCTTCTTCGGCAGCTCCTTCGAGCGCATCGTCAAGTTCCACCGCTGGTTGGGCATGCTCATGACCGTCGCCGTCATCGTGCACGCCATCTTCGCGCTCAAACTCACGCGCGCGATCCAGACGGAGAAGTACGGCGAGGTGACGCCGCTCTTCGGCTTCATCGCGTTCGTGTGCTTCGTGCTCATGGCAGTGCTGGCGAACGAGTACATGCGTCGCAAGGCCTTCGAGGTCTTCTACGTGAGCCACCGCGTGCTGTCTGTCGTGGGACTCGTGTTTGCCATCCTGCACGCGCCCAAGCTCATCGGTGTGGCACTGGTCGTGCCCATCGCGTTCTACGTCATCGGACTGCTGATCCACTGGTGCGTCGCGTACACGAGCACGTACCAAGCGAACGTGTCGGTGCACCAGTCGTCCGGCGCAACGTCACTGGTATTGCAGGCGAGCGACAAGACGCGCGTGTTCGCGATGAAGATGACGCCTGGCGCCTACTTCTGGGTCAAGATCCCGTCACTCTCGCACACGCAGTGGCACCCGTTCTCGGCGATCGTGACGCCCGACGGCGGCTCCGTGGGCTTCTGCATCAAGGCCATGGGCGACAAGTCGTACACGCGCGCGCTGCTCGAGGATGCGCAGAAGCAGCACACGGTCGCAGTGAGTCTGAGCGGTCCCGTAGGGAAGATGTCGGTGGACGTGGACCGCTACGACGTGGTGATCCTGGTCGCGGGCGGCGTGGGCATCACGCCGATGCTCAGCATGATCAACCAGAAGCGTCTGTTCCCAGCGGAGCAGTCAGTGTCGGCAGCTTCGGCGTCGGCCAAGTCGCCGGACTGGTTCGTCATCTGGTCGACGCACGAGGCAAGCCACCTGCTTGCGGTCGAGGACTTCATGCCGTCGCACGCGCAGCTGGACTACGCGGCGTCGAGCGCAGCGCGGGCGAGTCTCCAGGACCCCAATGTGCCCATGATCGGTGGCAACGCTGGAGTGGTCTCTCCGCTGAACGTGAACTGGAGTCTGCACGTGTCGACGGCGAAGAGCGAGGGCACCGTGATGCGTGAGAATGGTGATGTGCTGTCGTATAAGGCTGGTCGTCCAGTGCTCGACGAGACGATCAACAACTCGCGCTTCGTGGGCCGTCGCGTGGCTGTGGTGGCGTGCGGGCCGCCGACGATGTGCGTCGAGGCGCAAGCCCTCGCGCGCCAGTGCGGCTTCGACTTCCACAAGGAGGTCTTCAACTGGTAGAGATCTGAGCTTGTGATGTGCATTGGAGAGAGAGAGATAGAAGAAAAGAAAGTGTATTGCTATCTAATTTGCAGACTGGCTGCAGGAGGAGAAGATGATAAAAACGAATGAACTCGATCTTCAAAGATGAAGTGTAGCCATTCGGGCTATCGAATGTAGCCATTTTGAGATGCGGAACTGTATCTATCTCTCAAAATGTATGTTATGTGGTCTACTTTTACATTCACTCGCGACAATTTATTTTGAAGAGCTCTTCGTTCAGTGCTCAAGCCCGAGGTCATAGGGCCAAGGGTCCGGAGGCTCGAGAGCCGGCAACCTGGACGTCGGGATGGCTCTCCACCGCCTTGCCGTCCCGGCGGTCAACCGTTAAGATTGTAGAATTCGTTCAGGCAGCGCGTGAGGCCGGAGCGGCGACAGCCAACGCCCATGGCCGCTTCCTCGTCCATGCGGTATGTGTTGTCTACGGTCTCGCGGACAGCGGCCATGAGCATTGCCTCTGTAATAAAGATATTTTGCGCACGTCTCCATTCCATCATCTTGGTTCTCCAGATCCCCTTGGGGGAGGGGATTTGAAGTGCAGACAGGTCGGTTATAAAACTGAATCGATGCATTCTAATTCGCTGGTTTGTCTTAAAAACCGTTTTCAGTTATTTTCGAGCATACAGTATCATACCTCCGAATTTATCGCACACTCAATTGTACTTTCCAGTTTGATATCACAGAAATTTAATAAAGGTTATTATATTTTTAAAATTATGATAGCACCCTATAATTATAAAGAGTCTTCGCTTGTTCCAGGAAAATTCATTTCTATAAACTGATGATGTGCTATCAAAATTTTGAAATGGGGTTTCAAACACCTAATTTGGGTATGCGTCGCCTCTTGTTTTGGGCGCTCTCGTGTTATGCCTTCTTGATCGCCAGCTTCTCCATCCCAGCATGCCCCTTCGAGATTGCCTTGCTCGTGCTGGCCTTCAGCGAGACGCCTTTCGCGGTGCACTCGCGTTCGCGCTCGCACACCTTCTGGTGAAGAGATCCATCGACCCACTCACCAGTCACAATGGTGGAAAGCGCGCGCTGCTGGCGACGGCAGCTGGCGCTCAAGATCGCAAGTGTACTCATCTTCGCCTTCCTGTTCTTCGCGGCTGCAGGCACAACAACAACCACAGCAGTCCAAGCAGCGCCCGAGGCTGCTCTCATCGACGCGCACATCTGCACAAGCGCCGAGTTCTCGCTGCTCTTGCCCGAGCCATTTGGCTCGAGTCCACTGACGATCAAGACGCTCATCAAGGGCGACCAGGTGTGCATGGAGTTCGCGCTCTCGCCAACTATTGCCTACGACGCCGAGTGGGTCGCTGTCGGGCTCTCGCGCGCGGGCAAGATGGTGAGCTCGCCGATCACGAACGTGATGGTCTTCCAGATATACATGGGCTCGCTGGAGACCTACGAGCTCGGCGGGTACTATCCGAGCGCGGTCACGAGAGCCAGCGACCAGAACGGCTTCATTGTTAGCGCAGTGAGCGTCTCGGCGAGGAGCTTCCGGTACCAGCGAGCGCTCAGAGCTGCGGCGGCGACGGATGTCCAGATTGACCTCAAGAAGAGCATGAACTTCATATGGGCGTACGGCACGTCGTGGCCGATCACGGGTCATAAACCTGGCACGAAAGGCTCCGTCAAATACCGCTTCAAGCCAGAGATCATCACACCAGCGCCGGAGCTGCCAGTACTGACGATTCCGCCAGCAACAGCTCCCCCAACGACCGCCCCAGCACCCACTGATCCGCCTGCAACCGCTCCACCGCCAACTAAGCCACCCACCGATGCACCAACAACGACTGCGCCAGAGACTATACCTCCGCCAGATACCACTGCACCAGCAACTATGGAGGTACCAGTGGACCCAGGTGAGACTTCCGCTCAGCCATCCATGCCGGTGCTTGCACCAATCGACGCTGACACTGCTCCAAATGCGAGCTTGGACATGAACCCAAGCGCCTCGACACCCGAGCCGATCGCGACGGTGGTGGTGATCAACGAGACCCTCACGGTACAGCCAACGACGTCTAAGCCAAACATGACAGGCGACGCGACGCTCAATCCCAACGACAACCAGGGGCCGATCTTTCGCATTACGAGGCCATTCTGCGGTGACGGGAGCAACTGTCCTGCGGTTGTAGGCGGTGTGGCTTTTCTCTTCGTGTCGCTCTGTGGGCTTCTGACCACGTGGGTGCTCTACGGCACATCAGTGGGGCGTCTGCTGCTCCATCACACGCTTATCGGGTCGCCTATGAAGTCCGCGACTACGAGCCGCTGGACCAGCAATAACCCGTGGATGTTGCTGGTGCAGACGCTCGCAGATTTCAAGGTCGGAGAAGCGCTCGTGGTGCTGACGTTCCTTGGTGCAGTCGCGTCGCTCGTGGTGCTGAACCTGAATGTGCAGGAGAGTGAACAGGTGATCACGGGTCAGGTGGCGCTGCTCACGCTCATGTTCCTGCTACTGCCAGTGTCGAGAATCTCGTTGTGGTCGATTTTCTTTGGGAGTTCGTTCGAGCGGATCATCAAGTTCCATCGCTGGCTCGGCGTTGCAATGACGGTGGCTGTGATCGTGCACTTGGTCCAAGTGCTTCGGGTTACAAGCGTCTTGCAGTCCGAGAAATTCGGAGAGGTCGTGCCGCTCTACGGCTTCATCGCGTGTGTGTCGTTCCTATCGATGGCGTTGCTGGCGAACCAGTTCATCAGGCGTAAGGCGTACGAGCTCTTTTACATCAGCCACCGCGTGCTGGCGCCTGTGGGGCTCGTATTCACGATCTTGCATGCGCCGACGATGATTGGCGTCGCATTGGCGGTCCCGCTGGGTTTGTATTTGCTCGGGTTGCTCATCCAGTGGACTCTGTCAGCTACGTCGACGTTCCAGGCGAACATTTCTTCGGTGAACCACCACCAGACAGCGACGCTCATACTTCGGCAGAATAAACAGACCGAGAAGCTCGCGTTGCTGACTGGTCCAGGCTCGTTCTTCTGGGTCAAGCTCCCATCGGTCTCGCGCACGCAGTGGCATCCGTTCTCGGCAATCGTGACGGCAAATGGAAAATCGGTCGGCTTTTGCGTCAAAGCCATGGGTGAGGGCACGTTCACGCGCAAGCTCGTGAACGAAGCGCTCAAGAAGCACGTCGTACCTGTAAGTCTATGTGGTCCATTCGGGAGCCTGTCGTTGGATGTGGACCGGTACGATGTCGTCCTCATCGTCGCTGGTGGCGTGGGTATCACTCCCATGGTGAGTCTGATCAACCAGCAGCGTATGCGCAGCATCGAGGCTGGGAAGAAGTCGAAATCACAGACGAAGCAGCAGGAATGGCTCGCCGTCTGGTCTGTGCGGAGCTCCGACCATCTGCTCATGATCGACGACTTCATGCCATCACAGCAGCAGGAGGCGAGCACCAGCACCGACACGTCCAGCTCAAACTCGAATATCCAAGACGCAGAGGAGTCATCCGTTGAGACTGGTGAGATCACTGTTGTTGCTGCCGATACCACTACTCCAGAAGCACGGCCAGAAGCGCTCCAGGTGAGCTGGACGTTTCACGTCTCGACTGCGAAGTCCGACGGCTACTTGACGCGCCAGTCAGGCGAGAAGCTCGTGTATAAAGCCGGACGCCCACTGCTCAGTCAAGTGATCAGCAACGGCGAAGGCTCTCGCTTGAAAGTTGGTGGACGAGTCGCAGTGCTGGCGTGCGGACCACCAGAGATGACCACCGAGGCACAGGTGCTAGCTCGCGCATGCCACTTTGACTTCCACAAAGAGGTCTTCAGCTGGTAGCACGACAAAGTTCACATAATGTGATGTATCTGAGAGAGAGAGAGAGAGAGAGAGAGAGGGCGATCGATTGTGATAGAGTAGAAGAAAGCAACAGCAGTAGCAAAGAAATCCCAAAAGCTCGTTATTCGATGTAGTCGAAGTCGTCTTTTATGCCGAGCCACTTGTCCACCTAAACACGCAGAAGCCAACCAGTAAAGTAAGAACTGAGAATTCCACACGCAGCAGGAATGAAACTGCACCTACCTCTGAGGACGCGCAGCCGCGCTTCTGCGCCACCCAGGACCGCATTGTGAACACGTTGTCTGCCGAATCACACATCACACAAGATTATCACCGCAGTTAGAGTCACATAGCTTGTACTGGCGACGACCAGGACCCAATGTACCAGTCCAGCGGTCCGCGCCGAGTTTCGCAACGTGAACGTTTTTCTCTACAGTTGCAAAGGAATCAGTATTGGTGGCATACGGTCAGCTCTACTGAAATTAAAAACACGGCACTGAGAATGAGAAGCTGTTGATGCAAGCAGACGGTACCCAGTTGCTCGAGGATCTCGGGGTCGTTATCAGCCAAGTGCTGGATGTTGGTCTTGAGCACCTTCACGCTCTCCTGCAGTTTCGCCAGTCGCTGCAGCTTTTGCACGCGGTCGTCCTATGAAGCATCAGCGATTGAGTCAGCCACATCGCCCTGTTGACGTCAGCGGGCTTAGCTGTATCATACCAAGAACTCACCGAGTCCGTGCGCATGTTCTTCTGCGCCTCAATCGTCTGTTTCACCTTCACGAGTTTCTCTTGCGCAGAGGTCTTGCGCTTCTCCAGCTCGCTCAGTTTGCGCTTCCGCGCCTGCGACAACTTCGACGGGAACGACCAGAAGTAGTTGCCGGAGCCAATCTGCAGTCGCGTTCAGCGGGTCGTTACGTACAACGCATACGCATGGGTAAGTGACAGTGCAACAAGAATGCAGTGTGCATATGTCATCTTCCTACAAACGCACCTTGTCGCAGTCCACCAAACCGTCGTCCACGAGCGCTTGGTTCACATCCTTGATCGTCTGCAGCACTGATCTCGTTCATAACCGAAAAGTGCTGAATTAGCGCCTAACGCGATGACATCCGACGCAGAAAGCAAGCAGACAGCGCCCGCATGTTTGAGTATACAAGCATACCAACGCCGGCCTTCGCGCCGATCTTCTCGACCTCCTTGAGGTTGAACACATCCTTTGAGTCGTGGTAGATGTGCAGGATGCGCTCGCGCTTCTCCTCCATGGACACGCCTTTCTTGCGCTTCGACATAGTGGCGGCGGTGGCTTTCACTGCAGCAGCAGGTGCTTAGGCTGTGTGCGTGTAGTAAAGAGGTGAGTTATGGCCCTGAAGCGTAGCGCATTCAGGCGCGTGCACGTAAAGAAGTCTGTCGAAGGTGGGTGCTTTTCGAGTTTCGCGCGCTCAAAATGCAAATTGCAAAGCGCCGTTTGCCTCGAATGTAAGGCAAAATGCAAAAATCGTCCGGAAACAGAGATGAATTTGTGAATCTTTTTTGGTGTCGATTTGTCAGTATGCTGTTGTAGCTTGCTGGCTTAAGTGCGATTTCCAATTTCCTGGACAGGTTTTTTGCACAACTTCAAAATTCTGACCTCACTCACAAAAAAACAACTCACGCCTTCAGTTTGAGCTCCTTGGTGGCGCCCACGAGCTCCGCGGTGCGCTGCAGCGTCTGGCGAGCGTTCTGAAGCAGCTCGTCCAGCGTGCCGTCATTCTGGACCACCAGGTCGGCCTTCTTCACCTTCTCCTATCGTTAATGTTCATACCAAAAAGTGAACACGAGTCAGCCTTTCACCAATTCACCATCTACAGCTCAAGCAACACAGGACAGAGCGTACGTGAAGCTTCATCTGCGACTGGATGCGCTTCTCGGCGTCCTCGGCGCTGAGACCATCGCGTTTGGTGAGGCGCTTCATCTCATTGACCTCTGAGCATGCGACGACGATCGTCGGGTAGCAGAAATGCTCCAACAGCGAGGTCTCGAAGAGCAGCGGCGCGTCAAAGACCACGAGGCGCTTGCGCAGGATCAGACGGTTGTACGCGAGCTGCTTGAACATCTCCCAGATGATGAATTTCTGTACGCGTGCAAAGGAAAGCAATAGAAGTTTGTTAGGTCGACACCATACTGTACCCGTGGATTTCACCACACCTAGCAATGCGTACGTGGGTGCAGGCGTTCAGACTCTTGCGCTTTGCCGGGTCGCTGAAGATGATCGAGCCGAGCTTCGCGCGGTTGAGCGTCTTGTCCTCCGTGTTGAGCACCTCTTCGCCAAACACCTTAACGATTGCCTTGTATGCACCCTGGCCGGGCATCACCACCTGCCGCGCGATCACGTCCGCGTCCACGATCACGGCGCCAGCCTCCACGAAGGTCTTGGACACCGTGCTCTTGCCCGTCGCGATGCCGCCCGTGAGCCCCACGCCCACGAGCGACGCGCCAACCTCACGTCCGACGAGGAATCCACCGAGAAGCACCAGTGCCTGCTGCAGCGGGAACTATAAGAGGCACATACATAAGTAGCGTAGCGCTGTCAGAAGGTATCGTGCGTGTTGACGAAGCAGTAGTTGCCAACATCATCGAGTACTATGGCGTGAGGAGACTGACCAGTGGTGCCAGCAGTAGCGGCACAAGTGTGAGCGCCCAGCGCTTGAGCGAGTTGTGCGTCAGACGCTCCTTGATGATCCCCGACGGGAAGCCGAGCACGAGGCCCACAGGCAGAGACACGAGCAGCGACACCGCGATCATCTTGCTCACTCGTCGTCCCGTTCTTCTCTCTCGCGTCACGATGGGTTCTTGCTTCAGCGAGCAGTCCACTTCACAAATTTGTTTTTGTTTCAGCCAATCAAAATCGAATTATTACATCATTTCAGCCAATTGATAATTACATTTTGACTCAGAGGAAAAGCTCACTGCGGCATTTGACGTCGACCATCAACAGCAATGGCGATCACAGACGTGGCGCACTTGCTCGAGTTCCTGGACGCGAGGGAGATCGCGCAGCTGCTGCACGCGCGAAAAGATGCAGAGCAGGACGGCGCGGCCGTGTGGCACTGGATCGTTACGCGCACACGGCAGTACATGCCCGAGGTGGAGCTGCCGCGCATCCCACCGTCGAAGGAGAGGCACCTCGACCCAGCGCTGCTCGTCATGCTGCTGCGGCGCCTGCACGTCGTCATGACATGTGCGTTACTGGTATGTGGATGCTTGTGGCGTCATTACGCAATAATGATGGTGTGCACTGTACTACTGTGCTACAGATCACTTTGACGTGCGCTTCGATGCAACGCGACTGGGCCGCGATGTGCGCATTGCCGATGACGACCAGTACGTCACGAACTGGGGGCTCTCGGGCGGCTCAGCGCTTGGCAATCACTCGTGCACACCCAACGCCGTAAGCTACTGGGAATGTGAAGGGCTTAGCGACGGGAGCTACGTTGGTATCATGGAGGAGAGCAGCAGTTCACAGAACCAGCGTGCGAGCTTCCATTTCGGCGCCAGCTTCCAGCAGTCCGCGCGGCTGCTGTCCATGTCGATACCGGCATGCGACAGCATGCCCGCGATTATGTACTGTGAAAGCGGCTTCATCACGAACGGCGCGTTCCGAGGTCCACGGCCACGACTGCCCTCGGGTGTGAACTTCCTGCACGCGCAGCCTTTCAAGGAGAAAGACCGCGTGGGCGTGCTCGTGGACCTGCTCGAGGGCAACTTTGTGTTCCTGTTGAATGGTGAGATGCAGGGCATTCCGATCCCCATCGATCGCAGCAAGAGCTACCGACCAGTATTCAGCGCACGGATGTGTCACAATTTAAAGCTTATCCCTGGTGCCGTGCCTCCCTGGCGCAGCATCTACCACCTCGCTGAGATGCAGCAAGAGTTTGCAAGCGAAGACAATCAGAGCTACGGTGGTGCTGGAGATAACAATGATGAGCCGATGGAAATAGACTCGTCGGAAGAGGAGGAAGAAGACAATCAAGCAGTGGAGCCCTGAATCGTGATCACGACCTTGCGCTCGTGGCCACCGCCCCAGCCACCGGCGTTGCGGTGCTCGCACAAGTAGATACCTGCATGCCAACAAGTTGCAACGAGTAGTTGCGTGAGTCTCAGCGAAATGCATAATCGTACCATAAAATAAAATTGTCTGTCATTGATAAATGAGCGCCGATGATGATGCGTACCTTGCCACGTGCCGAGATTAAACTTGCCGTTCGTGATCGGGATGTTGATCGACGCGCCAATGAGCGTCGACTTGACGTGGCCGGGCATGTCATCTGGATACACGTGGTAAATGACAACGTAACCCCATGGTAAATCAGAATATAGTCACAGGTCAGCACGCTGAATTCGGTGCCAAATATTTGCTCTTACCGTCTCCTTCCATGGTGTGGCGGAAGATCTCTCTGTGTGGGGTTTATGTAGAAATTTCGACACGTCAATTGCGTTCACTTATGAGTGAATGTAGTCAAGTGCGACGTACTTGTTCCAGGTCTCCGGCACGATGCGGTTGAACGCGGCCTCCATGTCCGTGCTGCTCACATAAATAAACACAGACGCAAGAGCTCGTTATGAAAACTGCCTATGTGTGTCACGTTCGCAGGGCAATGGCTGCGGCATCACGTTCAACGGCGTACCGGACGTCTTCATCGCAGTTCTCGTTGATTGAGAGTGACGCCGATGTGTGCTTGATGAACAAATTCGCCATGCCAACCTTCACCTTCGACATCTCTGGTACCTGACACAATCACTCACACGCATACGCAACATGATCGTTGATACGGCATTGGCACACGGGCAGCAGCGTAATATGCAGCAATAGACGTACCTGTTTCTCAATCTCACGTGTCACCACTGAGCAGCGCAAACATGAGACCGTTAGTGATACAATTCCCAATAATCTATATACGCAATAGCGCTTTCGTCGACGCGCATACACGCCCAGCGCACGTACAGTGGAAGCCTCGCTTTGGCGCCGTCAGGCGGATCTCCTTCTGGAACCACGTCGCCATCCTTCGTTCTCGTTCGGCCTGTTCGATGCGTTTGCTTTTGCCAATTGCTTTCTGAAAAAAGCTGCTTGGAGGCTCGCGCAAAATGTTAAGCAATGATTGGCTGAAAATCATGAATAAATTATTTAATTGGATAAAATGAGGACCAACTGGCGTTCAAAGCGGTTCAAGTTGACAAGGTGTCAGCTGACCGAGCAGCACAAGCCGAACGACGGCGTCACTTGGGCTGCCAATATGCTGCTGCTACTGTTGCGGAATGGGTGTGAGTTTGCTGTCGTATTGTTAAGTTAGATGCTATGGTACACGCCAAGCGCTTGCTCTCTCCTAATCGTATTCTACACTTCTCTCTCTCTATCTTCTCTCTTGTTCCACCAATCTTTAGAACGGACGCGACGCGATTGCGAGTGGTACGGGCTGCTGCACTTGGAAGTGCTGCGCGTAGTAGCGGTCCATGAGCAGTGCCTGCAGCTTGAGGTCACGGCGGCGCTCGGCAAAATGCAACGAGAGCCCGCCCACGCGCGCGCCGAACTGCAGCAGCAGCTTCGTGACCTCGTAGTTGCCCAGCAGCGACGCCGCGTCCATGGGACACGTGCCGTTGTGCTTGGCAAGCTGCGCGTTCGCACCGGCAGCGAGCAGCGTGCGTACGACGTCGGCGTGACCCTTTTGGCTCGCGACGAACAGCGGCGTCGTACCGTTCTTTGTCTGTCGGTCCGGTTCAGCGCTGTGCAGCAGCAGGTACTGCACGATCTCCAGGTGTCCCTCTTCGCACGCGATGTACAGTGGCGTGAGCCCCGAGCGCGTCTGGTCGTTGATGCACGAGCCTTCGCGCAGCAACACGCGTGCGATCCTGAGGTGCCCCATGCGCGCCGCGATGTGCAGCGCGGTCGAAAGGTCCTCCATGCGCGCGTGAATGTTGACGTTCGCGCAGATGAGGCGCTCAACGATGCGGTGCTTGCCCTCCTGCGCGGCGATGTAGAGACACGAGACGCCGCCGCTCGGGCGTCGAAAATTCGGGTTCGCACCGCGCTGCAGCAGCAGGTCGACGATGTCGTCGTGCCCCATCTGGCAGGCGAGGTACAGCGGCGTGACGCTGTTGTCCATCATCACGTTTGCACTGATATTCATCCGGGTGAGGACATCTGCGACGATGCCCCCATGACCGCGCTCGCACGCGAGAAAGAGCGCCTGTACGAACTGCATCTGGTCGCGCTGCATTGATGATGGCACTGGCAGCACGGAGCGTCGCAGCGTCAGGCGCTGCGCTTCCACATCCAGCAGGCGCGAGACCGTTGACCGATTGCCGTTCTTCGCAGCCACACAAAGCGCCGTGGCGCCACCAACGACGGCGCAATCAGTCTGCGCATTGCTTCGCAGCAGCACGTCGACAATGTCTTCCCAGTTCATCTCACTCGCTATGTACAGCGGAGTTGCGAGGCAGTACGTGCGCGCGTTGATGTCTGCACCGGCGTGGAGCAGCGCCTCCACGGCCTCCGTGAGTCCGTTGGTGACTGCGACACAGAGTGGCGAGGCGCCCTCCTTGTCGGTCACGTTCAAGTCACATCCGCCGCACGCGATCAGCTCTGGGATGAGATTGATGAGTCCGTTCTCGCACGCGAAGAGCAGCGCCGAGTTCCAGTCGCCGCGCTGCAGCGGCACGTTAATGAGCGCGCGCTTGCCCTCGCCAAGCAGTGTTTGTTGGAAGATTCGGCGCTCCGAGCCTGAAGTATTCCCGCTGGTACTAGAGTCGGCCTGCAGCATGCGTGTGCGGAAAGCAAATTCGGCCAGGAGCCCCTGCAGGTGCGGCAGGTCGACCATTTCGTTGGTCACGAGGAAGACGAGGTCGTCCACAAGGTCCTGCCACTTGAGCTGCTCGAAGAGCTCGAGGTGCGCCGGCGTGTGCAGCGCGTGGATCTCCTGGAGCGACGGGAACACAGCATCAAGGCCGCTCACGAGGCTGAGTCCAACGCGCGTGTCGTAAAAGTCGAGCTTGCGCAGCGACGGGTGGCGGCCCGTGATCTGGTGTTGCGCGAAGTTGCCCGTGATCTGCTTGCAGTGGCGCATGGACACGCTCTGGAGCTTGAGTGATTGCGCGTTCAGCACTGAGAGCAAACCAAAGTCCGTAACGTCGAGGCAGTCGTCGACGTTGATGTGCTCCAAGTTGGACCAGAAGCAGGACGCGAGTACGAGCAAGTCGCGGTCGTTGAGAGAGCGCTGGCCCGACAGATCGAGGCACAGCACACGGCTGTAGTTGTGGACGACCGAGAGGAACGCGCGGTCGATGGTCGCGGGCGTGAGCGGTGAGCGGCGCGACATGTCGAGCACGTCCAGATCGAGCGTCTCCACGAGCTGCTTCCATCCCTTGCAGCACGCGCGGATCAGCTGGTGGTCGCGCATGTCCAGATACGTGAAGATGTGTCGGATGAGTCCCTCCTCCTTCAAATACACGTGCAAGTCGCAGTCGCGCCGCCGCGCCCGAGCGAGCATCTGGATCGGAAGCGCCCCAACAGCAGCGGCAGAAGTCACGGGCTGGGGATGTTGAGCCAAGGCATCTGTGCTCGCTGACGCGACGGGACTGGACGGCGGCGAAGATGAAGGAGTGGTCGAGCTGCTGCTGAGCTGACACGTGACGCAGCGCTTGGTCTGTCGCACGAACGCGTCGTCACCACCACCGCTGCTGCTGCTGTTGAGCACCGCTGCGTTCTCGGAAGTGCCCGTGAGGCGGTCGTGCGATCGCTTCATGCTGCTCGTTCACAAAATGAGCGAACACTTGTGGTTGGATGCTGGTGGGCTTGCTCTGCTACTGGCTCGTCTAAAGTGCAAGACTGTGACGGTGACTCCGTCACTTGGCAAGTGCTCACTTGGTAAGTGTCTCGGCGAAGGCTGCGAATGCTGAGTGCGGCTGTCTTGAGAGAGGCCAAGTCATCGTCCGAGCCTTTCCGCCCCAGATCCAGAGGAGGCCTGGGAGTAAGATCTCATCTTGTCTCCCGTGTGATCCATTCCGCCCTCAGCTCTCTCTCGTTGGGGACCTGAGGTTGGCGGTGACTTGGGTGAGTGTTATTAGCCTGTCTGGTGCTCGTTCGACTGTGTAATAATAAGAAGAAGCGAGCGTAAAATTATCTCTTTGCATTTTCGGCCAAAGACCACGAGGATGGATGGCTCTACCGCGCGACGAAAATAAACTGTTCCGAGAACGCCCACATCATAGCTACTACGTGCATGGCGAGTGGCTGCTTGGGTCTTGTAGTGATGGACTGACCTGGGCGTGTGCTTGTATGGGATCCGCTGCTTGATGGCCTATAGTGTGAGAGACTTGTGAGGAATTCTAGATGGATGGGAGTCACGAACTTGATGATCGGCATCATGCACCGAAGCCCATCAGTTTGGAAATAGACGCCGTCAGTCAGTCAGTCAGTCAGTCAGTCAGTCAGTCGTGAAGTTGAAGTTCCAGAAGGTGGATTCCCATGAAGTCTTCTTAGTCGCTCAGAAACCCCAGTTCCTGACGACGCACTCGTATGAGCGATGGTGATGTGATAGATCATATCACTCGCCAGTTCTTGTCAGAGCACCACGTTCGGAACTCTCGTGCCACTACCTCACTCGTCCATCATCAAATGCGGCTGTTGCTGTTGGTATCATAGATTAGTCGTTGTTAAAGCTTTAGGTCGTAGTGCTCGCCCTTGAGCACTCGGTAATGGGTGTAGTGCGCGACGGAGCTGCTTATCTGGCCTCTCGAAAGGCTTAGAAGCGCGATGCGCTTTGCCAAAGCGCTGTCATCCGGTGCGAAGGTGAGCGCGCGCTGGTAGTGCATCAGCGCGTCGGACGTTCTTCCCAGACTCTCGTACACTTTCGCGATGTTCCGGTGTAGAGAGGGATCTCGTGGCGCGTATTTGAGCGCTGAGACACAGAACGGCATTGCTTCGTGGTACCGTCCTTTTCTCGCGAGCAGCACCGACATGTTCACGTACGAGTAGGCGAACGTGGGCCAGCACGCGATCACCTCCTCGAGCTTCTCGCGCGCGTCGTCGAGCTTGCCCTGCTCCATGAGCGCGAGCGCCAGTTCGTTCGCCACTTTTGGGCCGCCGTGTTGCGTTAGCGACGCGATGCGCGAGTGACGCGCGTGCAGCGCGTGGTTGCCGGCAGACTTGTAGAGCACCGCGAGGTTGTGGTGCGCGTCGGCGTCCATTGGGTTCGCCTCGGCCTTCTGCTGGAAGTACGAGATCGCATCCTGGCGCTTCATGAGAGGCGGTAGAAAGCGTGCAGTCAGCAGTCAAGGCGCTCGGCGTTCCTCACGCCAGCGTCACCCGTGGACTCGTGATGCACACCGCGACGGTCGGGTGAAGCTCATTGCGCGCAACGCATGCTGACTATAATTAGAGCCAAGCATTGAAGTTGCACTCATTTGTGTCATTTTTCATGTGGGCCACATCAAATGCGTCTTTTTCACATCAAAATAGGTTTCTCACCTTAAATGAGGGCACCTCCGTTTCTGAAACAAGGATCACTACTTTGAGATTTTGAACGCTTCGACCATCATTTTGCACTTTTGCACTTTTGCGCGCCGAATCAAGCGAAAACAACAGGCGATCGACAGCACGCGAAAGCTACGTACGACGAAGAAATGGCGAGCGACGGGGACGACGCAGCCTTTGACGAGAGCTTCTTCGACGCGCTCGCGGGTGGCGATGACGCCCAGGGACAGGACCAGGACAGCGACGCCGCTGGCGAGGCGCCGTCCACGCCCGTCAAAAACAAGCGCAAGCGCGGGCCGGTGAATACACCCGGCACAGTCAACGACGAAGACGAGGTCGCGCGCCGCCGCCGTAGACGCCAGTCGCTCGCGTTCGCGCAGCGCCGCAAGTCGCTCACACTCACCGGTAACAGCGGTGCCAATAAGCAGAGTGACGCTGCGGGGAGTGGTGCGACGGGGGTGCCAGGAAGCGGCGGTGTCGCGGCGAGGAGCGGAGCCTTTTCGCGCACGCTGAGCACGACGACCAGCAACAACAACCGCCAGTACGTGAGCGACATGTACTCGACGATTATCAAGATGTCCTCGGAGAATGTACGTATAACAGTATGTGAGGGAGGTGTCGTGATGATGAAAGAGAGATCGCTGACGACACGAATGCTGGATGGTTTGTGCTGATGACAGAAAATTAACGTGAAGAACTCGTGGTCGCTGCATTTGATCGACCACATGGAGGACATCCTCGGTTCCTCTCGGTACGCGCCGTGCTATGGGTGCTGTGATAAGGGAGAGGGGCACCTAGCCTGGCGATTCTAACATGAGACTCGGGCGTACCCATTTGATCGTTTGCAGCAAGGAGGACGAAGAAGATCCCGACGACACGTACAACTTCCAGAAAGCAAGCTGCACACTTGACGCGAGTATCAAGATTTACTCGTACCGTGTGGACGACACGTGGAACTCTTCATACAAAATTTTGGAAAACCTGTCGCGCACGGACGAGAACAGCAGCAAGCAGCAAGGTACGAGTTTCTTCTTCTTGTAGTCTGAAGGGACTGGAAGCTCGGCTTTTACTAACCTGTCTTCTTCTCATTGCTCTTTGTAGCTGACTCGGACGATGAAGAAAACGCGGATGAGCCAAAGTCGGCGCGTAAGGCGCGAAAGACCCACACGGCAGCGAAGACGATCGAGAAGAACTTGAACAACATCAACCTCAAGAACTATGAGCTCGAGTTTGAGGCGGACCCACTTTTTCACAAGATGTCGCAGTCATTTGACGAAGGTGGTGCGAAGGGCATGCTGCTCGCGAACCTCGGGCTCTACGACGGATGCAAGATTCTGCTCAACTCCTCGGACGTTGGTGTCTCGACTCGCAAGCCACTGATCGCAGAAAAACAAGAGAAGGAGGAGACGAAGGTGAAGACGGAGGTCTCGGATCCAAACAAGCGTATCAATCTGTCACTCTTCGGCAGCCTCGCGTGCTTCACCGAGGATGTTCAGGTACAAGCGCGTTCTCTAATCGTTGGAATGGCCGGCATTCATTTTGTAATACTAACTCCATTATGTCCTTGTTACTTACGGCATGGTGGTGCAGTCATTTGAGGTGTGTCCTCCGCTCAGTCGCTTGTACGAGCAGCTTGACGAATACTACGGCGACGAAGCACCGCAGCTCAAGGTGAAGACCACGAGTGAGCACTTGATCAAGACTCCAGTCAAGCCAAAGCGCCTTTCGATGAACGAAACAACTTCGGTTCGGGCTCGTCTAGACTTTGACGACATGGATGATCCGCCGCAGCCAATGGAGGTGATCGAAGAAGTGGACGAGGAGGCAGCTGAAGCCATGGATGTTGACATGGAAGACACAGAGAACAACAATGACTTTGACTATAGTGGTGGTGGTGACGACGACGGCAATGACGCTGAAGATACAGCTGACGCGGACGGCAACGCTGAAGCTAGCCAGATGGAAGACTCGGAACGCGTTGATGGCAGTCAAGTGCTCGCAAGTCAAGTGGAGTCCGAGTTTGAAATCAGCCAGCAGGTTGTCGAAATTGTGGACGCGACTGCGAATGCCGCTGACTTCTTCAAGTCGAGGGCTCAGGGACAAGTCCAGGTCAAGGATGACGCGACAGTGTACACGATGATGATCGAAAACGCGCTCCTTCGCTCCGCTACGTCTGCGAACGACGATCTGAATAGCACGGACGACTACTCGTACTTCGACGTGAAGATGCTGCGCAACTGGGCTGGGCCGGTGCACTGGAAGTTTCCGGCTGTGCGCAAGATTCAGGCGAAGCAAAACAAGCCAGAGGGCAAGGCGGATGATGTCGGTGGATTGGCGCTGATGGACGCTTCAGACGGCGAAGAAGATGAGTCAGGAGTGAGCAAGGCAGCCAAATCTCGCACAAAGAAGACTGCTGAGCAGAAGACAACGGTCATCGACTTCTTCGCCGCCGATGAGCCTGATTTGAAGACTTTGCTGAAGCAGCCGCGGGCTACTGCATCCATCACAGCGTCAAAGACTACCACGAAGCGACAATCTGATAAATCGTCGGAGCTTGTCTTCCCAGTTGACTCGCACGTCGAGATTGGAGTCTTCTTCCAGCACTTTATGAAGCCGAAGCTTCGCTTTTTCAAGCGCCAGCAGGGTCAGGCGGTGGACCAGAATGATTTCATCTCGAGCGCCATCGATGCCACGTATCGCGAGAACGATGATGCGGAGACATATGAGAGTATTCGTGATACGAGAGACGAACGTGATCACAGCGTCAGCAACTACGGTGACGAATACGACTACGACGGAACGGATGACGCTGATGACGATCTGTACTCGAGTGAGGGTCTGATATCCGCAAACCGTGTGGTGGAGAAGATTGACGTGCACTACGAGCGGTTCGCGAAACGTGTGGACGTAAAGAAGCTCAAGCACAACATTTGGAACCATCTGGAGAAGGAGACGAAGCTGCTAGGGGATGAGTCCGCAGCGACTACGGCTGAGCAAGAGACAGCAGCGGAAGTGGAGCGACTGAGTGACGAGTTTGGCGCGCGCACGTCCATCGAAGACACCACTTTCGAGAGTGTGGTTCAGAGCGTCTCGGACCGGGTACGTACTTGCTATGCTTACTTGTGTGTTTCGAGAGGCTGACTCTGTTGTTCTATCTTGTGTTCGTTGGTATGTATCTTGCAGGTTCCTCCGGATGTGACGGTGTCGTTCTACTTTATCTGCATGCTGCACCTTGCGAACGAGAAGGGGCTCGAGCTGGTTGGGCAGGACGATCTGAAAAATTTCAAAATTCGGAAGGAGCAGGACGAATGAGACTATCAACAGAGTGAAGTCTCCGGCAAGCAATGCGTTGGGTTAAGACGCTGAAGGAAAAAAATGGGATTCAAGAAAAAGGGAAAGCTAAATGCCCGTCATTGGTGATGGATGGCTGTTCAAATAGATAAGGTATGTGTGCGTCAAATCGCTTCCGCGTGTGAGAGCCAACTTGTCAGAGCTTCCAGCCGCGTTTCGCAGCGTCGGAGACCTTCTCGTCTGCCGCCTCGTGCTCGGCGTTCAAGAGCCGCGCGTTTTCCGGTGCAAAGAGGTCCTTCGACGCGACCTGGGACAAGTTCTTCTTCGCCTTGAGAATCGACGCGCCCGGTTTGAAGTGCGTCGGCAGCACCACAGGCATCACTTCGTTGAAGTCGCGCATGGCATCGCCGAACGCGAGGTTGTACGCCAAGATGTTGCGTCGCAGCGACGCGTGCGGTACACCAGAACCACCGGCCTCATCATCATCGGGTACGTACGGTGCGTATGGGAACGCACGGTGGTGCGCGAGCGCCACGAAGCACATCTCGAAGCAGATGAGCAGGTTCTGGATGCCCGTGGCGACGTTCTCGACGCTCCAGGAGCCGACCTCGTGGATGATCTGGAAGCGCGAGAGGAACGCGAGCACGACGCTCTGCCAGAACGAGAGGAAGAGCACGGCCTTGATGCAGAGGAACTTTGGAACCGGATTGTATGGCTTAAGCTGGTCGCCCAGCGCCAGGTAGAAGAGTACGAGGTAGTAGAACGCGTACGAGATGGACGTGTTCACGATCAGGCTCGTGTAGAGGTACCCAGTCTTGACGCTGAAACTGCCTTGGTTGTACACGCCGTTGACCTCGAGCACGATCGCGAAGAACGACATGAGCGGTTTGAGCGCCACGAACTGCATCGTCGCCATCTTGCAGTCACGGATGAATTTTGGCCCCATCTTGATCGGCGCGCACCATTTGTTGAACGGGTACGGGTGCGGTAGGTCCGGCAACGACCGCAGGATCTATGAGGTCATCGATGGACGGGGCCATAAAAGGTCAGTTAGCAGTAGCACACCCAAGGGTACATCAGAGTGTACGAATGCGAGCCACAGACCTGCACAACTTTCTCGTCGCTCCCGCTGCCAAGATAAGCGATCATGAGCGCTAGGAAGAGGTAGATGACGTAGCCTTCGTACGAGTCGCGCATCAGATCCAGGTACAGCGCCGCGTCCTTTTTCCACACACATGAACAGCACGTCCACGACGGAGTCGTTAGGTGCTGGTTATTTTTGGGAGCCTCTACGAATAAACGAGCATTATGGTCGTGCTGCGCGCACCTTGAAGCGCAGCGAGAGCCACGAGTCGGTCGCGTAGATCGGCACCATCCACAGAATGCCGACAATCTGCACGCCCAGCAGGTCCACACAATACCAGGTTATAGATACAACACAACCGGAGCAGCAAGTCAGAAAAGCACGTCATACTGCAGACATGATGAAGTGCAGCCACACACATTTCAAACTCACCTTGCTCTGCACGATCGGCTGCGTGAAGTGGTTGAGGTGGCCGCGGATGAGCTTGACAGACGCAAGTACGGACGTCGCGACGAAGAGTCCCGCGACAATCCACGCGATCAGCTGCATCTGCACTTCGGAGTGGAGCAGGTCGTCATCCTCGTACTGCTCCTCGCTCTCATGATCCGCATCGACGGGCCAGTCCATCCCGCTTCGGATGCTGCTCTTTAGACTGCTTGAGCTCTTTGTTCTCGCCGAGCAAATCACTTTTCGACACAGATTGAAAAGCTCGGACGAAATGGTGTGACAGATATCGTCAACGACATTGTAGTAGAGAATGACTCGCTGCCTGTTTTGGATACATAGACATATTTATAGAATGGTATTTTTAGCACTACGATGCTAAAAATACGTTTGAGAATAAAGCCTAGTTTTTATTTGTAAGAACGCTTTTAGAATCTGGGTTTTACGAAGTAGATTTAAATAAATATTTAATGCAAAACAAACCATAAAAACTACTAAAACGGTGAGGGATGGGATTTTTGTATCGGAATCTTGCTGCTGTGAGAGTAATGTTTTTATCCATGGGCTTACAAACATACAAACGCCGAGTTTATTCAGTGCATTCAGTCCTATGTTTATTACCAACAACAACGGGTTACGCGTCTTTCCGCCAAAAACATCGTATTGTTTTAGATCAATAAATTTGGCATTTGTATTTGCAAGTGGTGTATTTCACCCAGACCCAAACAGTAGGAATCTTTGATGCAATAAATAATATGATTTTTTGCCTTTTCCCAAAATGTAGATATCTCTCTTCAAAAATAACAACCTAAACAATTGAAGTGAAATGTCTGTCAAGAATACCGGTTTTTGATGACTATCGATATATTCGGCTGAAACCGGGAACGCAATCCGTCGGAGCATTACGACTTAGAACTAATTATTAATCACTGTTCCACTAATTACGTGATCGGTTTTATCCGGATAAGCCCGGCTTTTAGACGAAGAAGTTTAGTGGGAGTGATAGTGACGATCCAACAGAAAAGCAGCGAAAACGAAAGAAGACTCGGCAACGACATGATCTCGCGGCTGCGCAGCATCACGAATGCGCCGTCACTGCGTGCGCACCGCAATGCAGCAGCTGGTCCGTTCATCCAAGGAAGCATGAGATCCTTGTTCTCCGCTCAGGCGCTCTGCAGCGCGATGCATTCGCTTCCGCAGACAGGTCGTAGAGACAACACGATGCTCGTCAACTCGATCCGCCCACGTACGCAACTGTCGCCTTCATCTGCGATCCTGATGGCGTCAATGAGAGCGCCAGTGTTGATGCCTGGCATGCTAGCGCGCCCTATCTTTGCTAACAGCATGCAGGTGCATTGCTTCTCAAGTCGCAGCAACCCGTGGGGGCAGAACGGCAACAACGACTGGATCAGGACTGCAAAGGCCGGTGCGCTCGTGGTGCTCGGTGCTGGCGTGCTTGTTGCGTCGACATCGCGTAAGTTGATGCACCTTCTACATCAATACAAAGAGGTTCCAGTACTCTGCTGTGTCGAGTATGTCCTATCTCTAACGTCTTGCGCTTGTGTTTCGTAGTTGCGTTTGGACTGATCATCGCGGGAGCTGCTGGCTACGGCGTCTACTCGCTTTACCAGAAGGTCTTTGGCCCCTACCGTTCACGTCAATCGCCTGGTGACCTCTTCGGGGGTGTCAACTCGGACATCGATAGAATCAACGAACTCTTTGGACGTCGAAAGCAGCAGTCTTCGGCCAGTGAGGCAGCGTCGTCGTCGGGTGCAACAGGCGGAGGAATGGGGCAGCGCGAGCTCGACTCGCTGGTGCAGGGCTTGCCACTCGTGGTCCGTGGGCTCGTGAAGACCATCTTCTCGTTCGTTGGCAAGGCCATGCAGAGTTCCATGCAGCGCGCTGGTGAGCTGCGCCGTCTCGCGAACGAGCACATCCAGTCGCACCCGCGCGTGGTCTCGTTGATGGGGAGTGGTGCGAGCGTCTCGACACCACAGCAATGGGTCGAGTCAAGTGAGTAATTTTTCGTTTGGTGCTTTGTGGTGATGACAGTGTTGAAATTGATGCTAACAAAGTACTTGCTTGTTTGTGCACCTCTGGTACTGTAGCTGTGAACGGCGTGGGGAGAATAGAGGCCGTGTTCCCAGTGAGTGGCTCGTACAGCGCGCTCGTGACTGCGAAGGCGTCGGTCAGCACTGGCGGTGGGATCACCCTGCAGGAGCTCAAGTGTAGGTCTTGACCTGGCCATTGTATGCCGACAATTGCTTTTCGTTTGGTGTGGATAGCTGATGGTTGTGCTTGTCTGTTTGCCACTCACGCCTGCAGTCCGCAACCAGCAGACGGGCGAAGTGATCGATCTCCTGCGCGACGGCGGCGCGGGTCCTCGCAAGACCATCGTTGACGCCGAGTACGTTGAGATTTGAGCGTTAGGTCAGAGATGACTCAAATGAGCTTGATAGCCAACCATGAGACTGATTTGACCCTGGACAACACATGCAAAAGGAAGGAAGGGAAAAGAAAAAAACGTTTTTGTATCGCAATACGATGCGAGTCATTCTCATTACTCTGAGCGTATGTATGGATGGCGATTTGTTTGACTCTCACCTGCAGCCAGTACCTCCCTAGCTCAGGATCTCGCGCTTTGCGATCGGGAACGAGCCCAGGTGCTTGACGCCGCAGATGTCCGCCTGCAACTCCTTCACGGCGTCCTTGACGTTCGGATCGTCCACGTGGCCGTCGATCTCGACAAAAAAGTCGTAGCCGCCACCGTCCTGGCGGTAGATCGACTCGATGCAGCTCATGTTGATGCCGTGGCTCTTCCAGACTTCGAGCGCGCGCAGCAGCGAACCCACTTCGTGCTTGATGTCCATCGTGAGCAGCGACTTGTCCTTGCCTGTCGACGACGGGTAGCCGTGCGAGATGACGACAAAGCGGATGAAGGACGCGTCGCTTGAGCGGCCACTCACGCCAGCAGCTGACGGCTTCCAAGTCGTCGTGGCCAGCACGTTGCCGCCATCGAGCTGCTCGAGTCTGCTCGCAGTGGCGGCACCCGCTGTGGTGACGGCGATGCTCGAGTCGTCTAGAGCGGCGCGTTGAGCAGCCTCGGTCACATTTGCTGCAGACACAACTTGTGCGCTGGGCCAACACTGTTCGATGTGCGCAACGAGGCGCGCCTCGACGTCGCCCGGTAAGAACACCTTGGAGACGTCGCCAGTCTTGACTGCGTTCTTGTCCTTAGCCGCAAACACGAACGACTTTGTGAGCACGATCTCGGCCGACACCTTGAGCGAGTTGCGCAGTAGCAGTGCCTGGGTCTCCTTGATCATGCCGAGCTTCGAGTCCTCGATGGGTACAACGCCGTAGGCCGTTCGGTTCGCGCTCACGTCGTTGAACACCTTGCTAATCGAGTCCACCTCGACAAAGTGATCTTTCTCGAGAGCCTCGCCGCCAAAGTGCGCCTGTGCGGCGATCCAGCAGAACGAGCCTTCGACGCCGGCGACTGAAATGCTCGGGTGTGCCAGGCGCTGCAGCAGGTACGCGACCTGCACTTCCTTGGTCAGCGGCATCACAAAGTCGCGGTAGATGTCTGAAATGAGCTGTGGGTCCACTTTCCACTCGGCTGTGGATGAAGACATGACCGCGGGTGCAGCAGCGCCTTCGAGGTCCTGACCGTAGGTCGACGCTTTCAGCTTGACGCGCTCGAGCACTTTCTCTTCGACGGCCAGGTTCGTGAGCGCGTCCATGATGCCCGCGGCGTCATTCGCGAGGATGAGCTGCGAGTAGCGCTCGGTCTCGGCCTGAAACTTGGCCTCGGCGATGAACTTGCCAAAGTGCATGCGCTTGCTGAGCGCCTGCAGGACCGCAATGTCCGCAGTCGACGTCGAGCCAAACGACGTGTGGTCGCTCGTGGCTTCGGTCATGCCCGGGAGGATCTTCTCCAGGTACACGCTCATAATCTGGTCGTTGATGTTGATGCAGTTTGGCTTGAGCACCTGCGGGTACTTGAGGCTCGGCAGGATCGGTTCCGGGAGCAGGTGCGGGTAGAAAGCGTTCTCGTCAGGCGACGTGTAGCGGCGAGCGAGTGCGTGCAGCTTCTCGGTCTCGCTGAACATAAAGTCCTATAGTATACACCAAGCAACAGTATGGGTATTAGCTACAATAGAGACTATAGCGCATCATCATTACAAGCAATAGCAATGATCAACTTACGAGGAAGCTCCCATCGAACGAGTCGTACTTGCCCTTGAGGCCACCGAACTCCACGCTGCCACTATTGAAGCAAAGCACACACACATCAGCCATGCACGCATCGAGGCAAGCACCAGCAATGCTACGCTGCGAGAGATATGCCGGCTGGATCAATTGTTATCATTTGCACGCTAACAACCCAACCCAACGCACCTCTGCTTTCGCTTGACGTAGACCTCCGAGTTGCGCGGGAACTGCGCGCGCTCGATGAGCGCGAAGATGATGGTCTCCTCCTGGCGGATGAGTACGTTGCGGAAGTCGTCGAGCTTCACGGGCTTGAGCGGGTCGCCGAACACGAGGTTGTGCGACGACTGCATTGTGAAGAGCTGAGCTGCCGATGGAGCTGCTGGTGACGGTCAATTGCGGAGTGGAAGGAGTTTTGTGAGCTGGTGGCAAGATGTTGTTGTTGCGCAAACGGGGCAAACGTTGCTTTGTCAAGCTCAGTTGGTATTTTTCGAAATGTGACGGGCAAACGCTTGCGAATTTATGGTTCTCGGACAACGGACGTCAACACCAGCAGCGTTTGACCTGTGTCCACTATGGTCACGTGTCAATCACTCATTTCATGTCCGATTTGCTTATGCGAACCAATCACACTGACGTATTTTATTACATATTTTTCACTACCCACATTTCGACCAATGAGATCCAGAAGAAAAATCTTGAGACAAAGAGCAATCTCATTGGCTGTTATTCAGCTAAGATGTTTTTTACGATTTGCTTCAAAAAGGGCACTAAAGTGAATTGACAGTGCTATGTGTTACTAAGGACAAAGGCGTCACTCTCTCTCGCTCTCAAGCACTCTTTCGGGGTGTCACTCTCACTTTCTCTCTAGTATCGGCGCTTGACTCTGTGACCAGCAAAGCAACAGTCATGATGAGACTCGTGAGTCAATGAAATGAGCCACCACAGACGAGCATGGACTATGTGAACAGCCGTGCTGCGTACCTGAACTTCTTGGCAGGGAAGCCCGTTGGGTCGAGACGCACGAGCTCCGTGGTCTCCTCCATCGAGTCCGGGATCGGGAGACCGCGCTCGACACGCTTCACGAGCCAGAGGCGCAGCGCGCTGAGCTGCTCGTACTGGCGAAGCATCGTGTTGATCTCCTCAGGGGTCTGTAGTGCAGCAAAATAATAAATAAAACAGTCATGCACATATGTAAGTGAGATGTCCATGCTGGTGGTTGACCGGGACCAGTCGTTGGGCTTGACATGAACCTCAAGACCCAAAACGGTTACGTACGTGGCCGCTCTTCTCCGCGATCTGGCGCTTCACCTTGCCGTTGATAAGGCGCGGGTCTTCACGGTACTGCGCCTGCCATTACATAAGAGAAGCCACGTAATAAGAGCAAATGGTTGAAGATTCGCCATGAAGAAGCAGTGATAGAAGGGAAGACAAAGAAACTCACCTCGGTCGAGTCGATGATCTTCATGAACGCCTTCAGCTGCTGCACGGCAGTCTACAACGCAGCACACATAGAAAGCACACACAGAAAAGGATTGAGTAAAGTCAGATAATTCCACATGAGGTGCACAGGTTTGCGCTTGGATTTCCATCAGACCTCTCATTGCTTACCATGGACGAGACGCCAGGAATCATCGACTTCCAACCGCTCAAACCGCTCGCATCCGCATTTTTCTGCATAAAATGTCAGGCAAACAGCACCTTCAGAGGCTGTCCAACTACTAGTAACACAGAGAGCGCCAGATTCGGCTTCGCTTTACAAGTAGCTTACCTTCAGCTGGACGTAGAATGCATCCAGATCAAAGCTCTTGCTGTACGCCAAGTCCTGCATCTGCTGTCTGTACGCCTCCTCTGCACAATATCATAACCGCCAGAATCCCCAAAACTTGCTATTAGCGCCACTCTTGTACGCAACCATATGGGTGCTCAAGCCATTTAAACATCAGCGCACACGCGCGTACCTTGCTTAACCTGGTTGCGCTCCTCCATCTTGTTGGTGACCGTGTCCTTGAGGTTTTGAAACACACCGAAGCTGCGGGTCTGCTGTTGCTGCGCACGCAGAGCGACGACAGCGCCACGGCTGCTGCTCATCTGCTGCATGCTGGCGGTCAGCGGGGTCGCCGCTGCGCGCGTCCACTGCTGCGCGGACGCGCGCTTCGCGGCGCTGCGCACAACACTCGCCATACTTGCGGCCATTGCTTTCGTCTTTGGGGCTCTCTGCTGGAGTGGTTCTGCAGTCCAACACAATCGGACTTTAGCGGATGGTATTTTGTACATTGATTTACTGTATAAATGCATTCTTGATAGCAGTCAAGGCGCAAGCTATATAGATTCATAGAGGTCATTTTGATTGGCAAGTCAGGGACCACTAATCAAAGCGTATCTTCATGCGGTGCCACAGAGCTCAAGGTGACCTGCTGGTGCTCATGCACGCTGCTGCTGCTGCTCTCCAGCGGACGAATTAATGAGAGTAACGAGGCGTAATGAGGACAGCAACTCGCAGCTCGGAGCTGCTTTTTCTCACTGCTATGGTGGTCAGTGTTTGTGGCCGCGCACCACCTCTCGCGCAAGGCCATCACGAGCAGGTATTCAATTCCTGCGTTGTGTGTCGAGATCCCAACGTCGGGGCTTCTTCCCCGACAGATCCTTAGCTGACATGGACTCGATCGAAGCGAGGTAGTGGATCGTTCAAGGGACAGGTCTTCGTATCTAGCGACAGCAGGAACGAACGTGAATGGGTAAAATATATAAGTGACCTCGTTACAAAATCTCATACAAACACACGCAATACTCACTACCTAAGCCTCTGATCTATCTATCTGCTGCTTACTCTTCCTCCATCGTCATCTCGCCATGAGGTCGAATCGCTCGAGGAGAGTCAGCCAGCGAAACCAACAGACACAAAGAGGAGCCCAAGGCGTTTTGTTTCATCTCTCTTTGCCAATGTTTTTCGTTAAGCTAACAAACTCTCACGGGGTAAAAGCCGTCCACTCAGCGATTCTCTCTTTCTCTACTTCTCGCTTCGCAACGCCAAACGAACGCACGCACACACGCAAATGCAATGCACACGCACGAATGGAATGCTGAAAGCTAGCAGCAGCAGCGCAGGCACTTAGTTCTGGTGCGCCTCCAAGACCTGGATGGCTTCCTGGATCTTGGCCTCGAGCGCCTCCGGGCTCTCGAGCAGGTGCAGAAGCTCGCCGTTGTCCATCTCAAGGAGCATACCCGTGATCTTGCCGGCCAGCTCAGGCTGCTGGCGGTGGATGAGTGGGTACAGACGCTCACCGATCATGTTCTTCTGGAGCTCCGGGGACGCGGCGGCGAGCGCAGCCGAGGTCAGAGGCTCCATCTGAGGCACACCGGCCTGGGCTGGGGCTGGAGGGAGCGCACCTGGGGCCGGGGCGCCGTCACGAGGAGGCTGGTTGCGCACGTTGGCCGTGTACTTGAAGTTGCGACGGTTCACGGCGCCTGGGCCCTGAGGACCGGCTGGGCCTGGGCCCTGGCGGCCGCGGCGCTGCTGGCCACGCTGCTGCTGCATTGGCATGCCGTACGCTGGCATGTGGTAACCACCTGGGCCAGGAGCTGGGGCGCCTGGGGCGCGCGCGCCATACGGCATTGGGCCGCGTGGCTGCATGCCGCGTGGCATCATCTGCTGCGGGTAGACGAAGCCCTGGCGAGCCTGTGGCGGCATCTGGTTTGGCTGCGTGTAGAACATTGGCGCGGCGCCGTACATTGGTGGCTGGCCCATTGGCATGCCACGGCCGACGACGAGACCGGCACGCTGGTGCGCGTGCTGCGCCTCAAGTTGCGCACGACGCACTTCCTTGCGCTGCGCGAGGGCGACGTACACCGGCTTGCCCGAGATGAGCTTGCCGTTCATCTCGGTGACGGCCTTGTTGGCCTCCTCCGGGCTCGAGAAGCACACGAAGCCGAAGCCACGCGAGTTGCCGTTCTGATCGCGCATGACGCGCGACGAGGTGATCGTACCGACCGCCGAGAACGCCTCGCGGAGCTCGTCATCGTTGAGCTGGTCGTCGAGGTTCTTCACGTACAGGTTCACGCCCTGGTACTTGTTGATGCGCTCCATCTTGAGCTGCTCAAACTTGTTGCGCAGCTCGCGTTCACGCTCCGAGCGCTTCTGCGCGCGGCCGACGTACAGCTCGAGGTCCGAGCCGTCCGCCGTTGGGAAGACCTTGCCGTTCAGGTTCTCAACGGCCTTGTGGGCGCCGTCGCTGTCCTCGAAGTTCACGAAGCCAAAGCCGCGGTTGAGCTCGGCGTCCGCGTCGCGCATGATCACCGCGCTGAGCACGCTGCCGAACGGCGCGAACTTCTCGAGCAGGTCAGCGTCCGACCACTGCGTCGGGATGTTCTTCACGTAGCAGTTGGTCCACTCGTCAATGTCCGGGCGGTCCTGGCGCTTCTGGAAGTGGCCCACGAACACCTCAGTGCCGGCGATGAGCATGCCGTTGATCTTAGCAATGGCCTCCGCGGCGGCCTCGTTCGTCTCGTAGTGCACGTAGCCGTAGCCCTTCGAGGCGCCCGTGGTGTTGTCAATGGCGACCTTGCACGAGAGGATGTTGCCGAAGAGCGAGAACGTGTCGTAGAGCGCCTTGTTGTCGATCGACGTGTCGAGGTTCTTGACAAAGATGTTGCCGACGCCCGACTTGCGGAGCGATGGGTCGCGCTGCGACCACATGATGCGGCACGGGACGCCCTTGATGCTCGTGAAGTTCATCGTGTCAAGCGCGCGCTCCGCATCCGCCACGTTGTGGAAGTTCACGTACGCGTAGCCGAGCGAGCGGCGCGTGACGGCGTCACGGCACACACGGATCGACGCCACGGGGCCAACCGCGTTGAAGATCTCGAACAGCAGGGCCTCCGTCACATCCGGGTGGATGTCGCCAACGTACAGCGACGCCGTGTGGAACGGCTGCGCCGCGGCAGCGCCGGTGGCCGACGACGCGGCCGTGGTCGCTGGGCTGTTGGTTGGGGAAGTCGACGAGTTAGCCATACCTGTTGGGTTGCACATTCGCACACACATACACAGAAAAGACGAGTGAGTCATGCGCTCTTATTCTCGCTGCAACGCCGCCGCAGACGCCGCCACCACGCACACATGCGCACCGGTCACACACGCACGCACGCACACGCCATGCGCATGTACCTGCAGTAGTTGGAGGTGGTGGAGCTGCTGCGGAGGATGGAGGCAGGGCGATCACTTTACCTGCTGTTTGTGCTTTTTTTTTTCTTTTTTTTAGAAGAGAGAAAAAAAGAGAGAATGGCTCGTAGCAACGGGGGGCGCCGCATGCCAAACCGAGGCGCTCGGTTGAATGACTGGCCGCGCATGGTCTCTTGGAATTACAGCTTCTGACCAATAGTATCCCCGAAAAACGCGAAATGGAGAGACTATCTAATTTTATTACAAAAATAGACAAAATAGAGTAACCCTAATTGCGCTATGGAAAACGGAGGTTACGGTCAGTCAAAAATGCGGGCAGCGGTTTACAATACGAGAGGCAAAGATGGCTTCCAGCAGAGCAGTGGGGTACCGAACATACCACATGACAGTAGGAGTGTTTCGTGTACATAGCTGTATTAGCCTGAGCCCGTGATATTGCCGAAACCATGGACAGGCTCGTCGATTCTTTACGTCTAATTCGGACCCACACCACACCACACCAACATTTAAACATGGTTACGTTGCGAGCGGTGGTTGACCAAACCCATCATCGGCGGTTCATCCGCGAAGATTCGTGCGGTTGGTTGCGAGCGAAAGAGGCCCGTTTGGACTCGCCGCAACGACAGCAGAAGAAAGAAAGTCATGCTGCGGCCAACGGATATGCATGCGCTCTGTATCTGTCTGTCTGTGTGGCTGGGGAGGCAACGGCAGCAGCAGAAGGCGTCCCATATCAGCTTGTGTGCGAATTCAGCACCGACACTCTTTTTCAAAAAGCAGAGTGACGCTCGCCTTCTTGCGCTGAAACCGCGTGCAGAGACTGGCGGATGCGATGATGATGGTGGTGATGGAGAAGGTCCAAATCGCGCTCCGCCAGTCAAATTCCGCAGCCACTCAATCGCACCTGGTTGGCTAAAAATCGATATTTGCGCTGTAGTTACGAGACGATTGGCAGAAATATTAATTTTGAAACCCTCTCCAAAACGATGCCTGGGAGCACGAAAGGGCGTGCTCAGCTCAGCTCAATTGCAGACTTCAACATCGGAGCGAGCGGCAGTCAGCTAGCTGGTCGCGATGCCCAAGGAGACGAACGTTGTGAAGCGCGCCGCCGAGTTCTGCTCGTCCACGAAATTCGAGCGCGTCTTCGACGTCTTCGTCAGGTGCGTCCAGTCGTTCTCGTGTGCTCGTGTGACTCTCGCTAGGTAATACAAGTCTGACACTATTGTTGATCTCCTTCATCACCAACAGAGAAAATGCAGATGCGTTCATGGACGCAGTAGAAGCGAAAGACGGCGATGCAGAGCACAAACACGAGTGCGTGGCTGTACTGTTGGCTACATAGGCTGCATATCGAGCATGATGCTCACATTCTTATCGGTGCTGCTGATGTGTGGAACAGGTACAAGGTGCTCCACGACCGCTACCTGCAGCTCTTCGAAGAGAAGCTTTCTGGTTCGCCTCTTTTCTCCGTTTCTTGGCATTGCACGTTGTTGCTAGAGTGGTGGTGACACAAGCTGACAGACAGCACGTGTGTGAACAGAGTTCATTGAGTCGGAAGGCGTGACGATCGACGAATTCTTCCGCGAGTGCCGCGGCGTCGTCGACGGTCACTTCACCGCGCTCTTCGAGGACCACGAGCACGCGTGGTTCGTCGACCACTTGCTCGCGAGCATGGACTACGAGCACTTCTACACTCTCATGGTCAATGTGGCGCGTCGTCTGCATCGGAAATAGTAGTTTACTAAAACGGGTAGTTGTTCCAGCAGATGCCCACCTCGTGTTGCATTCCAACCAGACACAATGACCTCTGTGTCTTTCCTACCGAGGATCTTGTACAAGCAGAAAAAATAACGCGCGCTCTCAAGGGTCAAGCGGATACAGCGTAGCTGGACATTCATTTCCACGGGCTCCGCCCTCGTCGCAAAGAGACTCAAATCAAATGCGAGAGTGTAGACTTCAAGTGCCTGCCTGTCCGACTGTTATCTCGCTACGAATAGCCACAAGTTTCCATCCATTCCTGGCATTTCCTATGACTGTTGCGCTTTGCCTATGCGGGCGGGGTTCGTTTCGAAAGCAAAGCCGCCACACAGCTGCGCTCGATTGCTAGCGACTCATAGCACCTACCAATCAACCAGCAGCAGAACGAATCAATAACAGCAGGATGCCCAAGTCCGACGTGATCGAGCGCGCAGCCATCTACTGCTCGTCCACCAAGTTCGAGCGCATCTTCGACGACTTTGCCAGGTACTGTACATGTTCCTCCTGCGTGCTGCCCTAGAAGTTGGTCGATTGGCTCACCCTTGGATCGCTCGCACACAACAGGGAGCACGCCGAGACTTTCATCGACGCGCTGGACGCCAAGGGAGGCGACGTCGAGCACAAGCACGAGTGAGTGAGCCTTCATGCATCTGTACCCTATCAGGAGCCACCCACTTCGCATTGACGTAGTTTGTTTGTTTGTTTGTTTCGACCCAGGTACAAGGAGATCCACGAGCAGTACTTGAAGCTCTTTGAAGAAGAGCTCTCGGACTTTGTTGAGGCCGAGGGCGCAACGATCGACGAGTTCTACCGCGAGTGCCGCGAGGTCATCAACGCCAAGGCCACGGGCTTCTTCGACGAGCACAAGTACGCGTGGTTCGTCGAGCACCTGCTCGCGAGCATGGAGTACGAGCTCTTCTTTGGCCTCATGGTCAACGAGGCGCGCCGTCTGCGCCGAAAGTGAGCACACCGTGACGATCACTAACCAGACAGTCAGGCAGACAGCTAGCGATCACTCCATGCAACACATATATATACGCACACACGAACAGAGAGACAGCAACAGACTTCACGACACAAACAGACTACTCATCGTAAATGCCCATACAGTCGCTCTTTACGGTAGTTGCGTCCTTTTTTGGTCCAGAGGCAATTTGGACTTGGGATGGAGATGACGGAGAGCGAGACTCGGCGGCTCTATGTGTGGGGCTCAGGCGAGTGTCTTTGTGTGTGCGAATGCGTCTATGAGCCAACTGCCTAGGCTGACGCGCTGACTGAGCTCTGTGTTATCGTTGCCGCGTGAAGGTGGCGCTGGGCAGCTGGGACTCGGAGACACGGACGACTATGCGCTGCCGCAGCGCTTCACCAACAGCAGTCAGGTGCGTCGCACGATGCGGGCCTGGCAATTGCCTGACGCGCGTACAGTGCTGGCAGTGCGCGGAGCTCTTTAACTAAATAAAACGCAATACAATCACGGTGCTGCAGCTACTGCTCGAGTCGGTCACCTCGGGCGGCTGCCACAGCGCAGGTAGGGTGGGTGCCATGGAAGTGGCGTGTGCGTGCTGGTTCTAATCGACGAGCTCACGAATGGCAACCACATGTGTATGTGTTCACTAGGTGTTACTGCTAATGGAGAGCTCTTTGTGTGGGGCGACAACGAGAAGAGCCAGCTTGGAATGGATGCGAACGAGAGCAGCGAGGCGACGAAGCCCACGAGTGTGGCCAGCTTGGGAGTCGTGGTGTGTGGCGTGATGTGATGCGATGGCAAGTCGAAAGTTGTTGTTCACTAATGCAACCAACTGGCTGGTGCTTGCTTGTGGAAATTGCGCAGAGCGCGAAGCTTGTAGCCTGTGGCTGGTCGCACACCATCGCAATCTGCACTCAGCAGCAACAGCAACACCAATGTGGCGATGACGGAGAAGCCCAGGCGCGTGAAGGCAACCGTGTGCTGTCGTGGGGCGCTAGCGATCATTTCCAACTGGGACGTCCTACAAGCTTACTCGAGCAAGCGTTCACACCAACTGTCATCCCAGATTTTCCCGTCAGCGGTAGACTTTGTGTGAAGAGTATCGCGTGCGGCTGGAAGCACTCGCTGTTGTCCACGGAAGGCGGCGAGGTCTTCGCCTGGGGCTCTGGACGCAACGGCGAGCTGGGGCTTGGGGATGGGTTGCTGGTCGTAGATCGTCCAACTAAAGTGGACAGTTTCCAGGAAGGCACTGGGGTTAGTGTCCACATTAGAAAAGTGCTCTGTGGATGGCAGCACTCGACTTTGCACGCATCTGGCGGTGAGCTCTTCACCTGCGGGAGCAATCGTCACGGGCAGTTGGGACTTCGAGAGGCAGCTCAGGCGCCAGTGAAGCGCAAGGTCAATGGCGTGCCTTGCAAAGTGAGAGACGCCAGTGGAGCAGCGGACCTGTTGGTGACTCAGGTGGATGTCGGATGGCACTTCGTGCTCTGTTTGACGGCTGATGCATCTGAGACCAAAGAGCTCGTGTCTTGGGGTAAAGGCAGCCACGGGCAGCTAGGTATGTGTCAAAATGACCGTTGCACTGCATCAATCCCTCGTATCTCGTTACATTAACGCTGTTGTTTATGCTGTGTGGTGTGTGGGCTACTTACTCAGGGCATGGAACGTTTGAGTCTGTTGCCGTCCCGACCGTGATTCGCTTTCACAACCCTTCAGAGATCCGCTCGATCGCATGTGGCAGCGAACACTCGCTGGTCGTCACGAACGACGGCGGGCTCTTCAGCTGCGGATGGGGGGAGCACGGCAACCTCGGTGCGCTTTGTTCTGCTGTCTCGAGTCTAAACTCTTAGAACGTGTGAACGCTATATCAGCGTGATTCACTGACCGATATGATGTTCTTGCTGCTCTGTCCATAGGCCATGGAGGCCAGAATAACTGTTGCGAGCTCGAGAAGGTGGCGTTCTTTACAGAAAATCGGCTCGAAGTGCTCTCCGTCGCGGCTGGCGGCGCTGTTTCCATCGCTTTGGCCGCGCCGATGGTGTTGTAATCTTACTTTCGGTTGAACTCTCCACGGAATATGCAGTCTCTATAAATGTGTGTGCTAGTATAATCCCTCCATTATGCAAATCTACGATGTGTACCCAACCACTAATGGTGGTGGTGGCATCAGCAAGCAGTCTGCGTCTACAGGCGCTTGATCATGCGCTTGAGCTGTGCCTTCTGCTGGTCGAGCAGGTGGATCTCCACCTCCACGCCGTCAAGGTCGCGGAAGCTGTTGCCGCTCTGGAGCTCTTCACGGAGCTGCTGCTGCTTGACACGCAGCTGCAGCAGCTGTGTCTGCAGCTCGGCTTTGGACTGTGGACGCTGCGCCGCCGCTGAGGCAGTAGTTGACGGGTGGAAGAACGGCGTGGTCGTCACCACAGCGCTCGACGAGAACATGGACGCTGGTGGGGCACTACGCGTCTCAGCGGTACGGACAGCAGGTTTGCTGCTGTCGTCATCCTTCGCAGCGGTTTTTGCTGGCTTGGAGGGCTTCTGCTGGTCCGCCATGACGACGAACTCGTTCGTCTCGACCACGCCGAGCTTCTCGTCCACTTTCTTCTGGATTTTCTCGACCAGGTACGTCTCTGTAGACAGCCATACATTCAGTAAGCATTTTGCAGTACAACTAGCAATGCAAACGAGAACATCAGATGAACGACAAACTCACCGTCCTTGCCGGTGAAGTACGTGTACGCGCCGTTCGTGAGCACGACGCCGAAGAGCAGCCAGTAGAGACGCATGGGAAGCGACACGCTCTGATTGCGGCGGTCACCCCAGTCTGAGCCGATGATGCGCGCAATCGTCGAGTCCACTTCGACCACCTTGCCGCTCTTGCCCTTGCGGATGCGTGTGATGCCTGGCGTCACCGACTCGAGCGCCTCCACGCCCTCGCGCTCAGCAGCAGGAGCGGTTTTAGCACCAGTAGCAGCGCTTGTAGTAGAAGAAGATGACGTGTCGCTTGGGCTGGTGCTGGTGCTCAGGGCACGGCGAGGCGCATGGCGGAGGCGAGCCGCACGTGCAGCAGCTCCACGCAGCATGATGATGCTCACAATTTGTTGTCGCTTTTTGACAACCAGCGACGAGCGGTCTCTAAATACTTGAGCCGAGAGTCTCTCAAATACTATTATATGGATATTATCGGTACAGAGAACCGTTTGAAGCACTTCGGCTGGCGGATACCGGTACCAAACCTGAAAATCAATTTTTGGATCGAATCAACAAAAACAGTTTCAGAATAGTTTAATTTATTAGTTTAGGGAGTACAAGAGGTCACACCTCTCAGTCAGTGTACGAGAATAAAGTGATATATCCATGGACGAAGGTATTACAAAATAAAGAAATGCCTTGCTGTCCGCCTTTTCTAATCCCACGTCATCAAAGCGCTTTACATAATCTCGTCAAACGCGTCGACGTAGTGGCGGCTCCTCAGATGATCCGCTTGAATCTTGAATAAACGGATAATGCCCGCATCTTAGGTGGACTGCTGTGCTTGGTGGGAGCATGTGTACTTGGCCATGAGCAAGCTGCTCGTCCACTCGATGACAGGACGCGTTGTCCAAATGCAGCAGGCGCCGCCCTTCGCTTCGCATAGCTCCATCGACCTTCTCGATCTACATGCGGAAGCTGGGTGTTCATCCAGCCTTTTGGAGCGTTCACGAAGTCAAGACCCAACTCTTCGCCAGCTTTGCTCCTCAAAGAAGCTGAGCTGGCATGCGGTCCCAACAGAAAGTAAAGGGAGGTTGAAGGAGCCGTCGGCGTTGCTTACGAGGGCAACAATCAGATGCTTCTTTGCGTTCTTGCGCCCAGGAATGCTGTTCTTGGTGAGAGAGGTCGTGGGAACCACACAGCAAAAGAATGCTGCTTCGTCCATATTAGATGTGACTGTTTTTCGTATCCCGTTGTCACTCTGCAAGGCTGCGCGCCCGCCTTCAACCACTTCTGCATTCGTGAACACTGCTTCTCCGTGCACACGCCGCGGCTTGAGTCCGTGGTGGCCCTGAAACTTATGCAGTCACTCGTTCGAGAAGGTCACCTCCGTGAATGCGGCGCTTGGTGAAATGTCATTATTTAGCGAACTCGAGGGAAAACGGAATTTAACGGACGGCCGCAACATACGCGAGACGAAGAACGGCACATGCTGGTTTCACTATGTCGACGTCCCTCGATTGGAATTTCCGCCCACAGGGACGATGGCATAGTGAAATCAGCATGTGCGGCCCTTTCTTGTTGCTATAGCCGTTTACAGCTGTTTAGAGCAACACTTTGCGCAGCAGTAGTTCACCAAACATATAATTTTCCATTACGACCACAAGCCTCGTTTCCAGCGCTTTGATCATCATGGCAGAACCAGACGCCGCCGCCGCCACCACCACGGCAGCTTCTGCAGCGCCAACGCCTGAGGTTGACGTTGACGTTGACGTTGCGCCAGCAACGTCAGCCTTAGTGGTAGCTGCAGCGCGTACAGCGGATGTGGCGAAGACCGCAGCGCATGCACCGGAGGTCAGCATCGCGAAGAAGCGCGGGAAGAAGAATGTCGAGCTCAAGACCACCGCCAAGCCCTCCACCAAGAAGAGGAAGAAAGATGAGCCAGCGTCAACCACCGCCAGCGAAGACGACGGCCCGAAAGCAGCAGCTGAAAAGGCCCCCGCGGCGTCGGTCTACAACCGCCTGGACGAGGCCGACCTCGAAGAGGCTCAAGCGCTCGGGCTGCTGCGTCCTGACCTGGAGATCAGCCACGACGCATCCAAGGCGGAGTACGGTGTCGCGTACGAGAAGAACGGCGGCACGCGCGAGGCCGGCTGTGGCACAGGTGTGTTCGCGGGGCAGAAGCGGCTTCAGGAGCGCTGCAAACAGTTCGCGATGATGCGCGGCTTCCAGCTCATCGTCGCATGTTCGAGTACTCGCAGCAACGGCGGCGGCAACGTCAAGTACCGGTGCAAGAAGCTCCACGGGCAGCAGTTCCTGGATCCGAGCAAACCCGCGTCGGAGCAGCAGTGCCCGTTCTACATCAACGGGTACGGCAAAGGTGCGGCGTGGAAGGTCACGCGCGTCTGCTTTGTGCACAACCACTACAAGTTCATTGGGTGGCGCAACACGGCGGTGACAGCCTTGGGAGACAGCGATGACGCCAGCAGCAGTAGCAGCAGCGCAGGTGCGCAGCCGCCCGCTCGCTTGCCGACGCAGCGCAACACCACAATATCCACGAAGACGCTCTGCAAGATTGTGACGGACGAGGTAAAAAATTTCCCGGCGCCGTCGATGGTCATGTCGAAGCTTGACGGGAAGATGGTCAAGCGCCTGCTGTTGACGCAGGGTCACACTGTAAATCACATGATGGCGTCGCGCATCAAGCGCCAGCTGCAAGAGGCGCGTTTTGACGCGATCCGCACGTCGTTCCAGAAACTCGCCAGCTACCTCAAGACTGTCGCGAAGAAGAATCCCGGGTCGTACTTGCAGCTCGAGATGAACGAGCTCGGGGTCTTCAAGCGCGCGCTCTTCATCCCCAGCGCGGCGATGCATGCACTCAAGCACTGCCGTAAGATCATTTCGCTGGATCACATAACGCCCGCGTGGCAGGAAGTGGACGCGACCTTGGGGAAGATTGAAGAGGTCGAGAACGACGACGTGGCCTGCGGGGTGTACCTGAAGGCGATGTCGAAGGACTTCAACGATGATGTCGTCACGTTTGCGCTCGCACTCGTCGTGGAAGAGAACCAAGCGAACTGGGAGTGGTTCCTAAACGCGCTACAGAGGGCAAACCAAGTCAACTTGACCGAGTACACCGTCGTCGCGGGTCGATCCCGTGGTCTCCAGCAAGCGCTTCAGAGCGCGTGGCCGCAGGCGAGTCACCACTTTTGCATGCGCCGCATCATCGAAGAGGACATTGTCCTGGGGAAGAAGTTCTCGCTGACCCAGGAGAAGAAGCACCGGATCTACGACCTCGCACGCAGTGAGAGCGAGAGCGAGTTCAACTCGCTGCGTGCCGAACTGCTGCGAACGAGCGAGCCTGCGATTAAATTCCTTGATGGTGTGAACAAGGCGAACTGGGTCAAGTACGCATTCCTCGAAGCCTTCCGCAAGCCGACGTTCAATGAGATCACGTGTGACCTGAGCATGTCGCTGGGCAACGAAGAGCTCTTCTCTGTGAGTCCGACCCACTTGAGCTGGTTCGGCGAGGACCCGGTGCGGAGCTCCCAGCCACTGGCGACGTTCAACCTCTACTTTCTGAAACTCGCGGAGAACTTCAACAAGCGACTCAAGTCCGTGGAGCTCCGCTCTCCGCAGGAACTCGTGCCGATGCGCGCGGCTCAGCTGACACTCAATCTGCAGGGCAGCCAGCGTTGCGAGGTGCGTCTGGTATTTGCTCAATCGGGGTTGTCAACCTATCTAATATCCCTTCTTTTTTCTTCTCTCTTGTTTGTGCATTATAGTCAATCCCGTGCGCGAATGGCGCGTTCATGGTGCGCTCGCTCGGCCAGACCCGACCGCAGATCTACGATACGTGGCGTCACGTGAACCTGCTGGACTGGGAGTGCACGTGCCAAGAGTGGCAGGATCGTCTCTTCCCGTGTGTGCACGGTGTCCACGCTTCGGAGCTCGATCGCCGGCGTATCGACTCGCTCTACAGCATCAAGGAGCACTCGGTGGAGTACTACAAGGAAGGATACTCCGTGAGCTTCACACCGTGGCCGATGGAAGCTACCACCTTAGCAATCGACTTCGACTTGAAGACTCCGCTCGACAACCTGTACGCTGATGAAGGCGGCCCCCATCCTTCTCTTACTGGCAACGGACGACCCAGACCTGGACCTCGACCGAAGAGCAAGAAGGAGAAGGTGGTTACTGACGCGCCAGAGTGTTGATTTCTTGGGGGTTTTTTCTCCTGTTGTCAGTTCTCAGCACCTCATACTTCAATCCATGCATGCTTCAGTCGCTTGCTTCATGTTGATTTTGTATTTCACCATGCGGTCAATCCACGTTTTCATTTCTGTCAACCAGGCTTACCGTTGCACTTGCTCTTTCAGTTGTAATCGTGATCATCAACTTATCTTCGTCTACCTAGAAAGCACGACGGGCACGTGTACTGACGGGCAAATTGAGCAAACGATGGTGGCAGATGAAGGCAGTTGAGATGGAAGCTCCCTGCACACATGGTACACACGATGAACCCTGCTGCTTCTTGCCGCGTGACGGTCTCTCCGCATTCCAAGCAGGGATGCTGGCTTTCTTTGGCACTTTGGGCTATGAAGAATGCGGACAAGAAACAGTTGGTGAGTGAGTAGTCAAACTCGTTTGATGTCAGCAAAACAAACAGCACCAGCTCGAACCTTTCTTTTGGTCGTAGAAGTCCCCTACATTGGATTCGAGCTGAAGAAACGCAGGTTCTTGCGCTTCAAGCTCAGCAATAAAGTCCTTGACGGAGGCAAGCGGGAAGAAGTGGGCTTCGTCTTCGAAGTTGTACCTACGACATAGTCCTCATGATAGCGCTTCGATCAGAATATGAGCCATTGTAATGAAGATGCATGTGGGTACATACCGCTTCGCAATCCCACAAAGTCGCTCAATCTTCGCCCACGTCGTGGAAGCAAATCCATCCGAGCTTGGTGCTTCGTACGCCTTCTTTACGTGATATCCAAGGAACCTGCGAGCCAACACGTACTGCTCGATATGCTCGAAATCGTCCATCGCAGTGTTCTCGAGATGTTCCATCAGTTGACTCTTCTCGTCCAACAGTGCGATCACTGGTGCTGCAAGGGGCTCGTACAGCAGCGATTCTTGAAGTGCGCAGTGCACAGCGGAGCCAAAGTCTTGATGTGCGTAGGTCGCCATGTTCACGGATGATTCGCCACGTTCGGATGCGTCAGACTCGTACTCCAGGAACAAAGCACGCAGCTTGAATCGCATTGATGACGACATCAAGCTGGAGAACATATCCTGGAGAAAGCCGGCACCTGGAGGCGCGGATTCATCGGAGGTGACCAGTTTCTTGAATTCTCTCGCATAGTAAGATCTGCTTACCTGGATTTCATGCTGCGTGTGCGGGTCTCTGGAGCCGAACGCCGCGAGGTATATTCGTTCGGCTTCTGTGGCGAGAGTGTCCGGGTTGATGTACAGCATAGATTTGTCGTTTAGTGCCCGTACCATCTCTTGGAATATCCTGGACTCGAACGTATCTGGTGCGCTAGTTTCGGTCGATGCTTGCTGCAACATCGGTGCGATACTGCTCATGATCTCGTCATAACTGAAGATAATCTTGTCGACCAGCGCTTCAGTGTGCGCATCTTTCACGTAGTGCAGATTCAGGCACGAGAGATCAAAGCTCTGGAATCGCACGCTCTTCTCTGTTGTCGTCGACTTCGATCCGCGGCGTCGAATTAGCAGAGTTGACTTCACACTCGACTCGTTGTGGAACTCTGCGCGCTTTTCACATGCAGCAATTCCCTTGCATAGGCTGCATACAGGTTGGAATGGGTTTGGTACCGGATCGGAACTCATTCGACCCATTTGTGCCTACGAAAATACCAAGACATACACATCGACAGTGCGCTATCGTCAGCTAACCGCACACACCACTAGACAAATACAACGCAGCAAACCGACCTCAAGGAACTCCTCCTGCAGATCTCGCAGCGAATTCATCCCAACAGAAAAGAGCGCACCAGAGATCGTGTTCGTCTCGAGCAGCTCATCACAAGCGACAGTAATATAGTCAGCAGGAATCTTCGCATCCGGCAGACTAAGTTGAATTCGCAGACTTCGTCTCGCCGACTTCGGAGTCGCAAGTTTTCTGGTTTTCCGCACAAGCCCCTTCTTCGATGACATGGGAATCTTCTGCGGTGTAGAGAGCTCCTTCTCGTCGTCGCCGATGCAGCGAGCAAACGAAGCCAGCAAAGATCGGCTTTCTTTCGTCGGTGTCACTTCTTCGGGCGCTGCGCTGTCGCCAATCGAACTTAAATCAATTGAGTCAGTCGAGTTCGGCGCTTTCGAAATGGTCGTCGGATCAGCTGTGCTCTTCGGTTTCGTTACGATTGTCCTACGCCGCTTGACGAAATGCGCTGCCTTTTTCGTCGGAATAGTGATGGTGATCCCACTTGTCTTTGGCAGGACTGATCGTGATATTCGCTTGTTTTGGGGCTTGTGGTCGCTCACGACTAGCTCCGTTACAGGCTCCGTCTCCATGTTGTGCTCACTCGTCGTGGAATCACTACGCGCCTTCCGTTTCCGTAATGACCGCACACTTCCTTCGCGTACTGTAGCCACTTTGGAAATACCAACAGCAGCGGTAGCGCTCGCTTCATGCGCACGGGTCCTCTTTGCCTTCACCAGCCCGCCTTCACTGTCCACCGCGCCACTGGAACTCGCACTGCGTTGCTTGCTCACTGGTGCGTTCGCATGTTCAGGACCTTGCACCTTGCACGCCTTCTTGTGAGTAGGCGACAGCGGCGGTGACGGACCGGACGGTGATGCAAACGAGAGCTTCACCGCTACTGAAGACATGTCAGGCAGTTGCGACTTCTCCTGCGTCGTTGTGTTTGTGCCTTTCTCAGCGCCGCCAGTAGCACCGACGGCATCCGACACGTGTACATCATCACGGCGTCGCTGTGGCCGGATCTTGAGCGGTGTGTGCGCGAACTGCTCGTAGATGGCGCTCGCCTCGCTCCCCGCCATGGCGTCCGCGCTGCCTGAACGAGCCCGCAAGCGCGCTGCTTGCTGCTAGAAATGGACACACGCGCGTGTTGCACGTTGTTGCGGTTTTGAATTCCGAAAAAAAGCACACAACCTTCTCTGACCAGATACCTCCCAAATGTTATATAAGCGTGCATTCGGGTCAAACTGATACTTCAATCAAAAACATGAAGCTAGCTGAAGCGGCTTCAGCAATGGGGGAGCAGGCAGCGCCTACGAATTTTCTGAAATATGCACAAATGATCACAGATGTCGATAGAGAACGATTTTGGGAATTTATTACTTTGTTAAATCATTTAAGGTACAGTGTTGACAGAAACCTAAAACCGAAGCACAGGACATGTATATTGTTTTTTGTATTGAATAGGGAAACCATCATTTCAGCAAAATGGCCAATGCGATTGATTCCGGCGTGCCACAATTCCAAAGAGACACTTGTATTTCACTTGCTTGGGACATCACTGGATCTTTTTGTCAAACTGCCACGCGTGATACGAAAAGCAAGAGCGACCGACCGCGGCGGCATACAAGAAGCAAGTCTGAAGACGTCCGACCCTCTCCCAAGGAACGGTCCACAACGCACGCACGCGCGCTTGTTGCAGGCCAAAAAGAGCAACCCACACAAAGGGCGTCACAATCCCAAATTCTACTGGCCGCAAAGCACCCGCTCGCTGGTCAAGAGAAGAGAGAAAGCCAAGCCAAGTTCATCCGCGAGCAGCTCCTTCCCGCCGTTCGCCCGCCTTCCGCCACCGTCGCCCGCCCGCCTCCCCCCCGTTGCCCTCTCGTGTCGCTGTCTGCAGCTGTGCATGCGTTGGCAAAATTCGTCGAATCAGTTGGAAACGAGTCGCTTCAAGAGAAAAAAGTGTAGCAACCAGTGGAATCACCATCGGCAAAAGTACCTGGTCACGTTATAACTAGTGCTCCTGCCCGCCCGATTCCCCCCAGATTCAAGTAAGCAACCCCCACCAAGCAAGCAAGATGTCGATCATGAACATTGCCGGCACCCAGGCGGTCGACGACCCCGAGTACCGCTACAAGATGCCGCGACTGGTCGCCAAGATCGAGGGCCGCGGCAACGGCATCAAGACCGTCGTGGTCAACTGCCAGGACGTGGCCACATCACTGCACCGCTCCGCCGCCGAGGTGTGCAAGTTCTTCGGCTGCGAGCTCGGTGCGCAGTCCAAGTACGACGAGAAAACGGACCGCGCGGTGGTCAACGGCGCGTTTGATGCGTCGCTGATGCAGACGCATCTGTCCAAGTTCATCGAGGGCTTCGTTCTCTGTCCGGGCTGCCGTCTTCCCGAGACCAAGTACAAGTTCAAGGGCCAGATGATCTTCCACAAGTGCTACGCGTGCGGTGCTGTGGAGCCCGTGGACATGAACCACAAGCTCACGACGTTCATCCTGAAGGAGCACACTGCCGCGAAGCGCAGCAGCAAAGACAAGGATAAGAAGGACAAGAAGGACAAGAAGAAGAAGTCGAGCAAGGATGAGCCGGAGAAGGAGGAGGGCTCGGTCAAGGAGAAGAAGGAGAAGAAGGAAAAGAAGGAGAAGAGCAGCAGCAAGGACAAGTCCGAGAAGGCCGACAAGAAGGAGAAGAAGAAGAAGTCGAAGGACAAGGAGGAGGCTGACGACGACGAGGACATTGAGTGGCACACGGACCTGTCCCCGGAGGCCGTCGCTGCGCGTGCGGCTGAGGCGGAAGCGATTGAGGTCGCGGCCCGCGCCGCCATGCAGGCCGCTGCCGACGAGGAGGAGCTCGTGGCAACACTGGACAACCTGGAGGTGGACGACGAGAATGCCATGGAGTCGGCGGTGTCGAACCTCACGCGTTTCCTGAGTGAGAACCACTCAGAGTCGGAGATCTTTGAGGAGCTTTGTCGCCAGCAGACGTACACGGCGCTGCCGATCACGGACCGCCTCGTGATCTTCTTCCGCTCGGCGTTCACGAAGCAGATTCTGTCGAGCAACCAGGTGGCCAAGTACGCTCCTGTGCTGGAGAAGATCGTTGACGGCCACCACTCTCAGTACCAGCTTATCGCGCTCTGCGAGCACTTTTGCGCCGTGCAGCACCCGGAGCTCACGTCATCGTTCCCGATCCTGCTCAAGCTGCTCTACGACGAGGACCTGCTGGAGGAGGAGACGCTCGTGGCCTGGGTGAACGTGCGCAAGGAGTACGCGCACTGGGAGGTGACTGATGAGCAAGCCACCAAGCTGCGCGCGCTGCTCAAGCCGTTCGTCGAGTGGCTTGAGAACGCCGAGGAGGAGAGCGAGGACGACGACGACGAGTAGAGAACTCTGGTTGCGTCGCTCATTCGCTTGTGAGAGACTGGTCGGTGATTTTCCCATTTTCTACTGCATGCACATTCACACCGAGGCTGCGCAGTCATAGCAACGTAGCTCTCCATTTTCTGCATTCATCTCAACTTCCATTCGCTTGGTAACGAATTCCAACACGAACATTTGACATTTTCACCATTCGTCCGCCACGTTTCCCGAATTCCTTCATGCTGTGTCTTTTTCAGAGCTTCGATACAAATGCCCATACAAATGCGATTTGATGTCGTCGCTCGGACGATTGACAACCCATCAGCCAAATACATTTGTTGAACCGGAAATGCCGAGCGGCGCCAGCAAGCCCCTGGTGCGCATCGTTGTGCTGAGCAACGCGGCGGCAGGCGCGGAGAAGCAGGCGCTGGCGCTCAGTGCTCGTCTACGCGACCATCTGCTGCGTCATCCTGGCGTAATCGGCGGCGTAGGCGCAGGAGGTACGGTGAGCTGTGTGCGCGTGCCGTTCCACAGTGACTCGATCGCGCACAAGCTCCCGCCGCTGCTGCAGGTAGCCGCGGCGCGGCTCACGGGCAACGTGTTCTTCGGGTACGATCTGTCGGACGCATGCAAGGCGCAGCTGCAGAGCGGTGACACTGGCGCTGCTATCAAGAGCGTGGACGACACGCGGCCTGCGCCGCTCAACGTCGTCATCGGCTGCGGACGCACGACTGTCGCACTCTGCGCCACGCTCAAGATGATGGCGAACCACCCCACCAACATCTTCAACATCCAGATCCAACATCCGCGAGTGCCGCTTTCCTGGTTCGACGCGGTCGTGGCACCGCGTCACGACTTTCCCGTCAAGTATTTATCCGGATCCCGTCATCTGAAGCAACTACACCTGACGACTGGCACGGTGCACGACATTTCACAAGAGCTGCTGGCACAACATACAGAGCAGTGGCGAGAGCAGCTCGACATCCATTTGCATCAGCAAAATAAGACAGGGAAACGACGCACGTGCGTGGCGTGGCTCATCGGCGGTCCGTGCCGCGGTTTTGCGTTCACCGAGGACGATGCGCATGCGATGGTGAAACAGTTCGTCAGCGTGCTGAAGAGTAGTGAGCAAGGTCAAGATAACAGCGACAACGTGGCAGTCTTTGCGACCTTTTCGCGGCGAACCCCAGCCAAGGTAAGCGAATCGTCCAATCGGTGGTATGGACTGGCATTCCGAGCTATCATCGAATCACCGAGTCACTAAATACTGTGGTGTCATTGCTTGTATGTTGCGTATGCAGGTCGTCGAGATCATCCACCGCAACCTTCGCGAGAGCTTCACGGAAACAAAGCAGCTCTTTGTGTGGGACGGCGAAGGTGAAAACCCGTACTACGCGTTCCTGGGCCTCGCGTCGCTGATCGTCACGACCCCGGACTCGATCTCGATGACGACCGAGGCTATCGCGTCCACGAAGCCAGTGTGCACGATCAGCGCCGAGCGAGCCAAGGTGAGTGTTACTCAGCACGTAGTTTTCTCCATGTGCGATAGAATGCAATGGCTGACTGTGGGATTTGTGTGGTTTGTCCAGGGCAAGTTTCTGCGGTTCCACCAGGCGCTTTTTGATGCGAAGCTCACGCTGCCTTTCACGCAAGACGCCGTCTCGACAGCGCTTGCCTTAAGCACCACTGCGTCACATCCAGAGCAGCAACTGCAGCCGTCGGAAGCCCTCGAGCGCGAGGTTAGCGGGATCACCGACGCCATCGCGCAGCAGATCCTGCGACGCATGTGAAGCGCACAATTTCATGAAAATTGAAATGCAACATTTTACGAGATAGAGGCTAGTGACACAAACCTGTCAGTAAAAGTCAAATTTGAATATTTCAGTCAATGAATCGGTGACAGCTGAACCACGTTGCGCCACCGACTGGCAAGCCAAGCCACCCGATACTGTTTGTTGTCCAAAAGAAGCAGGAGGCAGGCAAAGCGCCACCAAAAGCAAGGCAAGGAAGACGTGAGCACGAGACACAGCGATGGCGACTGGCGCAGCAGACAGCGCGTTCGCGTTCCTCAAGCAGCACCGGCAGCTGCCGACGCTCTCCGCTTCCTCCTCCAACACCAGCACCTTCGGCAGTGACCGCAAGTCCACGGCTGGCGCCGCGTGGGGGAAAGGCGCGCGCCAATGGTCCCGAGCGCCAACAGCCGATGCCGAGCAGCTCGTTGTCGGAGACGAGATGCCGCGCGAGCTGCGCACGCTCGTGGGTGCTTCGTTCGACGTGTTCATGCACCTGAGCCGCCTCAGCGACGAGAAGAAGTGCGCGGACCGCGAGCTCGGCGCGTCCGAGATCGTGAAGGCGAGTCGGCAGTATCGCGAAGCACTCAAGACGTGCATTTTTGCGATCGAAGACCGCGTTGAGCTCCAGCAACAGCAGCAGCAGAATGGAAGCACGAGCGTGAATGCTGACGGTGACGAAGACGATGAGGAGTTTGTTGACCTGCTCAAGGTGTCGCTGGCGATCTGGCATCTGTGCGAGCTGCTGTTCCTGCAGCGCCGCCCGCGCGACGACAAGTGGATCGCGTACGACCTTGCGCAGTGGCTGCAGGAGCACTTTGGCAGCGCGCTCATGGAGCAGCTGGAGGCCGCGAGTGCTGTGCTCAAGAGTAGCGACGCGCACCCGGAGCAGGATCCGGCTTACTGGTCGACACTGCACTCGTTTGTGATTGCCGGTTGCGGCGACAGCGCCTGGAACCTGCTGGCGTCACACTCGAGCTACAAGGCGCTCTCTACGCGCGACGTGGCATCACTCACGGGCGCATCGACGCGCTCGTCGTTCCAGACGATCCAGCGATTGCTGCTGAACATGCCGGGCAAGTCGACGACAATGCGTTTGAATGATTCGGAAGAGCCGCTCGCGTGGAAACAGTGGCACGACGAGTGTCAGTACGTGCTCAGCACGGACTCATACGTCAAGTCGAGTCCTGGTCTATCGACTCTGCTGCGGATCTTGGTCGCTGAAGAGGACGCGCTCGTGCGCCATGCGAGCTCCTGGTACGAGCTCATGATGGCGCGACTGTTCCTGGAAGAGCCCAAGCGTGTGGCGCACCGCTTCGAGTTCCTCATGGCGAGCTGCTTCCGCACGTACAACGCGGACTCGACTACCATGGGCAACTTTGACTGCATCATTATGGCGATCCTCGAGTATGACGTACAGAGCGCGCTGCAGGACATCCACGCGCTCGGGTTCTCGTGGATGGCGGCGCATCTCGCGGACCTTCTCACGAAGAGCGCCGCGATCGCGGACGACGTGCTCGAGCAGCTCGACGTCTCGCTGCAGGAGTATTTCGTACTTAACTACGCCATGGACATTGGCGCCAGCAGCGGTCTGTGGCAGTTTGCGCTCGGCTACTACGAGAACTGTCCTCATCTGGGGCTCGTCGCTGCCAAGTCCACGCTCGAGCGCGAGCCGGTGCTCACTGACAACAAGGCGCACCGGTTGCTTGCGTACTGTCAGGGCAAGCGTGGGTTAGCCAAAGTGCAGCGCCAGATTGCACTGCATCGCGCGCAGGTGTGCAAACAGAAGCAGCTGTATGGCGCCGCACTAGTCTGGATGCTGCGTGGAAACCACTTGGATCAGGTGGACGCGATCTGCGAGCGCGTGCTGCTTGCCTGTGAAGAGACCAAGTCGCTGACGCCGCTGAACGAAGCCACCGAGTTCCTCGAGGCCCATGCCGGGATGGCGCAGACGCCACTGCTCGAGTGGCTCGTGCGCTACCGCGAGCTGTACCTCGTGCTGGACGACAGTGAGTCTTTGAGACAGGAGCTGGCGAATGCAAACGAAGAGGATGACGGAGGAGAGCGGGCAGCGAAGATCGAAGCAAAGTTCCGATTCGTGCTGCGCGAGGCCGCGAAGCGCATTCACTTGCTCGTGAGCTCGACGGCCGCGCCCCGCCAGCTGCGCTCCGTGCTGCTCCAGGAGGCCGAGAAGCTCCTGGAAACGCAGCCAACGGTCTATTCGACGCAGTACCTCTACTCGCTGCTCGCGTACCTATACCAGCTCGACCGGTCATTCGACAAGGCGAGCTTCTACGCCTTGAAGGCCAATCAGCAGCTCAAGACGCGCGTCGAGACGCTGCTGGCGCGTAATTTATCCGAAGCGATCCTCCAGGAGGCGAGCGCCAACAACGCGATCACGGTAGCGGCGGCTGTTGCAGTACCAGCTATGGCCAGTAGTAGTGTGAACGCTAACGTGCCGCTGCTCGCGGTGTCTGGCTTTGGTGGGTTCACTCCGATGGAGGAAGAATAGAAGACTCTGATGGCGCTGCAGATACAGATGGAGGCAGATAGTGTGCTGCAGGCGTCGAAACTGGAGCTGCTATTGGCGACCGCGCGCGGCTTTCCTCAGAGATGCGGACGATGTCGTCGACGACTTGGTAGACAGTCTGCTGTTGAGGGCTCACCCCCAGTTGTTTGCTGCTGACTCTGGACACAAGTGTTTTCTTGCGCGGCACTTGCTCATCGCTCGCTATCATTAGAAAGAATGAACAGTGGAAACAGGACAATGAGTCAGGGAACGATCGTTGCAACACCTAGAAGATTTTTTCGTTCTCGTGCTGTACCAGTCATATCGCTCTGTCCGCTCAAGGACCTTCTAAGAACACACGACAGACGGACAGCTAGTTAGAGGTGAGCAAGATTGATAATCATGTGTCGCTATAGAGATCACGAAAGTACGCACCGCCGGAACATCACATCGCCGCGCACTTGCTCGGAGTGAATCGTGATCTGAGTTACCAGGTGAAGTACAGGTATCAAAGCCCGCACACAAAGCACTTGAGTTAGGATGGATGCCATTTGTCCAAAGAGAGAGAGAGTCCAAGCCAACAGGTGGAAGCAACGTACGCTCAGGGTCGAGTTGAGCCGTGACTGCTCTAGCAAGAACGTCCGAGTGACCTGCAAGTACACATAGTCAGTGACAATAGACTTGACGCTAGTCCTTCTTAACCGAGTCACACAGCCTACCTCAGCGAGCCCTGCGTACTCTGCCAAGTCAATGTGCATGAGTCCGAGCCGCATGTAGCCCGCTCCTCCTCCTCCTCCTATGCTTCGAGTCTCCTGGCGGATTGAGAGTCGCAGCACGCGCGACTGGAGCACTTTGGTGTCTGGTGTCAGCTTTAGTTCGCAGTTTGTAAGCTTTAACTCTGAGTCTTTTTCGTCCCAGGCCACAACGTTGGAGCTCGAGACCTCGCGCGCGACACTCATGCCACTACATGATGATGCTGACGATGTACTCCTACTGGTGACAAGCTTCCACTTGAAGAAGACGCGCGCGCGCGGGTCGTGCGGCACGTTGGAGCACGAGTGCACAACGGCGCGGAAGTGGAAGGCCACGCGCACGCTCGGCATCTTGTAGGTATGAGCAGCTTTCAGTATCAAGAGTTTAATTGACTATGTGTCAGGTGCCTGGACTCTGCATATATGAACTTCCTATTCCACGCCACTCGCATGAGGCTCGAAACGCCAATGCAGTGCAAGTCTACTTAAGCATGTGGCGTTGCATTGGTATTATTAGAATGTAGCCGATAGCTCTTCTGTCATGCATGGCTGTTGTTACGCCTTGCTCTCTGTTTCGCCTAGCAAGCCGAGCACGTCGGCCATGAAGTCGCCGCCTTCCTTCTTGAACTTGAGCGCGGCCTTCACGGCGTCGCGGAATACCTTAACGACATTCGTGCCGTCGGCCGCCGACACAAAGTCGAACTCGAGGTTGTGCGTCTCGGCGAACTTGAACTTCTTACTCGTCACCTGTTCGTATAATGGAAAAATGGATGGACAGGAGCCGTCGTCAACTTGTTGTAGCTCTGTGTCAAAGCTTATAAATTAATGCACAGTGTGAAAAAGAACGCACCGCGATGTCGACGTCGATCTTGTTGGCCACGAGGAAGCACGGGATGCTCTCGCAGTACTCGCGCAGCTCCTTGTACCAGTTGGCCAAGTTCTGGTACGTCACCTTGCGCGTCACATCAAACACGAGGATGCACGCGGTTGCGCCGTAGTAGTACGACGGGTGCATGCTTGAGAAGCGCTCCTGGCCGGCCGTGTCCCAGAAATCTGCCCAAAACAACAGCAGGCCGTGAGCGTTTGTTTGCGTTGCAGCAGTCTTCAACACTGCTTAACAACAGGAAATCGCCATGAACGCACCGACTTTGACGACTTTGCCCTTGTCGTCGCCATCCAGCTCGACTTCTTTCCGAAACATCGTGAGCGCGAATGTGGAGAGCTGCCAGACAGAACCACAGGCAACACGATTACATTGCTACCGCAAAAGCGCAACGCCGGAACGACATTGTGATAATACAAGACGTACCTGTCGAGGCTGGAACTCGTTCATCATGAAGCGCTCGACGAGCTTGGACTTGCCCACGGCCGAGTCGCCCAACAGAATGATCTTCACGTGTACATTTCAACAAATTAACACGAGCGAGAGTGTGAGAATAGCATCGGCTACAGTTCACACACACACGTCTACCAGCCTGTTACCTTCACGTCGGGTTCTCCTAGATCATCCGCGACCACCTCCTTTGATTCTGCAGCCATGGTGTCTCGCTCTAACTACACGAAGAAGTGCTTCGGGTGGCTCTCTTGCTCTCTCCCTGTCTTCAAAGTGCTTTGCTTTGAAGCTTGAAAAGCCGCGTCGCCTTGATCACCTCAGCTTAAAATAGTTTCAATTGCCTATATTGTACATTGTATAATATAGGTCAATCTGGTTTAGATTTGCGGGAAAAGCTTCGGATTTTGATATTTTAGTAAATATTGGTGTAGGGCGATTGACTTGGTTTTTATATGGTCCAATCGTGTTATGGGTCGTCTATGTCAGAGACGACTGTACCATACAAAAACCAAGTGAGATGCTAGAATGCCACTACATGTCACAAAATCGAATTTAGTGCCATGGGTTATAATCAAAAACGCCCCACCTTTCATTTCGCAAAAGCCAAAAAGCCGAAAAGCCAACAGGAAACCGAGAGGGCGGGGTCGAACGAGCAGCAGGCATGGCGGAGCGCGAGACGGAGCACGTGCGCATGGTCGATGCCGGCCGCATGCGCGCCGCGTACGCACCCATGTCCAGTAGCGCCGACTTGTTCGAGAGTGTCCGCGCGACCAGGTTCCAGTGCGTGGCGCACGGCAACACCTACGGCTTCAGCTTCGTGGCGGCGTCCACAGGTGGGTTGGATTTTCACGTCGTTTGTTGTGGCGGTTCATGCTTGACCCTTCGCTGGAAAGATTGGCACAACACGGCTGACATTGTATGCTTTATTTTGTATCTTTTTTTATGGTGCAGGCTTCACGATGACCGTGAACGACGACTTCGAAGCGTCCTGTGTCGACTACGTCAAGCGCAGGCAGATCGCGATCGACCACGGACAGAACGCGACCCATGTCGAGTTGGAACCCATGCCGACTCGCAGAGAAGTCGCGCTGCCGTCAATCGCTTACCAGCTTGCTCTCTCACAGGACGAACTGCATCTCGCAGTCGCGTATGGCGACCGCCTCGCGGTATACGAAGTCGCAGAGATCTACCAGTCGGTATGGCAGCGTTTGTATGTGCTCGATCTCGTGACTCAAAGTCTTTCTCATCATCAATTAACTTTCGTGTTTTGCTTGCTTTGCGTGTATAGCCGACGCCTATCGCACTCCACACTTTCTCGAACATCGTGGTGGAAGAGATCACGTGGTGCGCTGGATCTGCGAGCAACACGTTTGCTGTGCTAGCGACCAGCGGACAGGTCATCGTTTGCTCTACCGATGGCTCGCAAAGAGATGTCGACGAGGTGTCTGCAAAGGCTTCTTCAGGTAAGCGATGGTGAAAGTACCGTATCAATTCACTGTATCAAGTTGCTGACTGAATGATTGCGTTACGTTTTTCATTCGAAGTGTGCTGGAGCCCATCGGGCGAGTTGCTGGCGATTGGCTTGACCAACTCGGAGATCGAAGTTGTTGACCAGACATCACTGAAACTCGCCAGAACGATCGCCTCTCCAAAGTGCTGCGAAAACGGAGAGTTTGCAGGTATATTACATTGCACACGTGTGCTTCCCACATCTGAATTCGCTTTCGATGAGGAGTGAGGATGATCGACTGACCGTGGTGCTGCTGTCGTTCGTTGTAGTGCATCATGTGAACTGGGCTGAGGATGATGTAATCTTCGCTGGATTCTGGAAGTACGACGAAGAACAAGAAGAGACGTCGGCTTTTGCCTGCTTGCACGAAAGCGACGTGTGGATAGAGCTCGACGAGGTTGTCGCTTTCTACGATGTCGAGAATCGCACCCACCAGTACTACTCAGTGTTCCTGGCAGATTGGTACGTCGCTGATCGTTCAATTCAACTTCGTTTGAGGGATTTAGATTCTCTAACGAGTGAACTCTATGATTGACTGCAGGCGAATGTTCTTCATCGGCTGTTCGCTGAGTGCCGACGTGGAGCTACTTGTTTCCGACCCGGAGAGCGGTGAGTGGGAGATCTGGAAGCCATCCGAGAAGTACCAAGCTCGCCTCCCAATGAACGCGCAGGATGAAGAGTCATTCCCATTGGGATTGGCGCTCAGCTTCAACTCCAGCAGCCCGGTGGATGTAGATGAACATGAGTACGCACCTGCCCCATTGGTATCCTGCGCAACCACGGAGGGTCTTCTTGTCAATTTCGCGTTTATCGACACGACCGTATATGACGAGCTCCCTTTTATCCAGAAGCCTGTTGAATTCACAGCGTCACAGTCGCGAGCAGTTTCTTCACTTCCACCTATTCCCGCGACAAATGTCCCAATCGAGGCGTCTGAGAAGGAGGATAAGCACGTGTACGGCAAAAACGACGAGAACGAATTCGCCGATGACTCGGGCGATGATGACGAAGACGACGAGGAAGAACGCGAAGAAGAAGCTGAAAACGCGAGGCAAGCTTTCAGCGCCG
>JAADWP010000590.1:0-18922 GCA_023336215.1 Globisporangium iwayamae
GAGATCCTATACCTCCACAAGACCGTGCTCGAACTCGAGACGCGCCTCAACATGCTCAAGATCAACAAGAGCTCGTCGACCCAAGCGCTGAGCAATTACAGCGTCGACAATGGACGCGAAGTCATCTCTCGATCTCTGGTACCAACAATAACAGCAGCACAGAATGGAGGGGGACAGGACACCGAGCTGCCAGAAGTATGGAGAGAAATCGCGCGCCATCAGTGCGACGAGCGGGACCGCAGCGAGCGGGAGAACATTCGCTTGCGCCTCGTACTGGAGAGCCAGCTGAAGGTCGCCAAGAGCCTCGAGAAGTTCCTGATGCTCAAGGCGGCCGCATCCAGTATGGTACGTACCATTTATTTACTGCCTGTGCTGTGATCTGCTTGGAGTCTGGGTATTCTCAGGCTTTGAGTATCATAGGGTTTCCTACTCATGGCAATTGACTTTGTGTCGACTGCGTTATGACAGGATATCGGCAAGAGCATCGACCTGCAGCGCTATAGTCAGTTGACGCACTACAACGACTTCTCGGGACCCGACCGTGATGCCGCGATCTTCCACGACTTACTCGTGGGCGTCGAGCAGATGCTCGCGGAGGTGGACTCTGTCTATGAAGCGAACGGCCTCGCGTGCATCGAGACGACACAGATCAACGCGCAGACGCGCTTCGACGCAGAGCGAAATGCAATGTGCGTCGAGGTGTGCGCGTCCAAAGTGCTGCCGTTCAGTGTTCACGAGACCGGCGCGGCGGTGTGGAATCACTACGTCTACGCCAAGCGGCGCATGCCGTCGCGGTACTACTCGTACCACGCGCACAAGGTTCGTGCGTCTGTGTCAATGTTTCACAAGCAACGCTTAATCATACTAATGAGCTCTTCGTGTGACTGACTGATACAGAGCATTGACACAACGGAGGACACGATTTCTGAGGACTTTAACCTGGAACTGCACAGCAATGACGACACGCGCGCGAGCTTCCACATGAGGCAGATCATGCGGCGCCGCGTGGTTTTAGACGAGGACGGTGATGGTGGGCGCATCGTGATCGTCTGGCGTTCGTTCTTCGACCCGCTGCAGTTCTCGGACCAGCCGCTCTCTGGTGTGCGGTTCTTAGAAAAAGGCTACATTGTGATTAAAAGGTCGCGCAGTGGCAAGTCGACACTGCTACAGCCGTGCTACAACATCTCGCCGTTCCACACGACCGGGATCATGGGCGACACGGTCGGTGCGATCACGGACTTCATGCTGAGTACGACGGCGGCGAACGTCGCGGCGACTCACCAGGTGATTGAGAACGTGCTGCTCGAGCAGGCGCTCAAGAAGAAAGAGCCAACAGGTAGTGGTGGTGGAGATGTGTGGGCTGTCTGAGGTAATAAATAACGCTTGGTATGATATGCACTACGCTTAAAGCTTCCATGGGTGAGCTAGGACGGTTGTCCTTCGAGAGTGGACAGAAGTGCCCTCCTGAAGTGGACATTCCTGTTGGTACGAGTGTACCTTGCTTGATCCACAAATTAACGACGCGCGAGCGGCCTCAACAAGTTTTTGTCTGGTCAAAAATGCGCGAAAGGTCGTGGGCGAGTGAGGGAGTGTGAGAAGGCTGTTCGATACTCTAGTGTGAGTCCGTCACGATGGAGCGCCGCATCCGCCAGCAGGTGCTGCGCAGGAAGAAGCGCTGGAATGAGGAGCTCCTACCGCTGATCCGCGCCAAGGGCGTGCGTCCGAACGCATCGTTCCTGGCGCAGCCGCACGTGGCGGCGCTGCTGCAACACCTCACGGACGCGCTCACAGAATTGTTCATGACGAGACCGCTCGCGCCGTTCCCGTGGCTCGCAGACTACCTCCGGCATGCGGTACGTATGAACACATTTCACTGACACTGTTTGCTTGCTGTTGGTTACTACGCCTGACTATGCAATACTGATGTTGTGTCTCTATAGTGTAAGCTCTCGTACCAGATCGAGCACGACGCGACGTCGCTGCTGATGCTTGAGATGCACAAGAAGCGCCGTATCATCGAGAACGCGCGGCGAGACACCAAGGTGATAAACGCATCGCCACCACACTGCTTATCTTTATGAGAAGTATGACGCTGATCTCTTTTCTGGGCTATGATGATCGGCACAGTCGGACGAAGTGAGCAGCAAGCAGCTCATCCGAGGCATCCTAGCGCTCGAGAAGGAGCTCGAGCTCCCTGAACATGACCGTCGACTGCTGAGCGACGACCTCGAGTTCCTCAAAACGGAAGTTCCCTCGCGACAGGGACAGTGGAGCGTCGACACGACCATTTTCGCATTCCCAAGCGACGCTGGTACTGATACATCAGCAGCAGATAATGGCCAAGATAAAGACAATGCTGAAGCTCTAATGAGGCAAGGACAGTGGCTACAAGAGCTCCTGTTTCCACAGCGCGACCTGGACTCCTACCACTTTACGGTCATGGAGGGCGTGATTCGAGCACTCGTGCACCTTCAGCTCGCTACACCAAGCAAGCACGAGGCGCCAGCGTGGCTCATTGCATTCCTCCGAGGCGAGATACCGGCATTAGCTGATTTTGATGATACACCAGCTGCTGTTGGGGTAGAGAAGCCGACAACGATCGTCTCGCTCTTCTTCAAGACCAACTACGAGCTCCTACGCAAGATTGAGCAGCTCAAAGATGAACAGCGCGAGATACACGACCAGCTCGAGCGTCTTCAGGCCACTAAGTCCCAGCTTGAAGGCGAGCTCTCGATGCGCAACCGGTTCATCACCAAACTCTCCGAGTCACACGTCACGACGCGCACGCACGCGATCATGGACGGCACGTCCGTGTTCCTCGATTCACAGAAGCACTGGGTGCTCCCGGGTTTTCTCCTGGTTCCCAGTGATCTCTTAGACGAAGAACTACTGGGACTGCGACGGGCCGAAGGCTTCCTGATGCAGAAGGACGAGACCCATTGGCGTTTTCTACTCACCTCTCAAAAGCGCTACGATGCCAGTGTGAGGATCCAGAGCTGCTGGCGCTGTTCGCGAGCTTCCCGGGCCTACAAGGAGCTTACGAGGCGGCGTAGACAGGCCGCGGTCGTGATCCAACGCAACTACTTTAGCTATCTGTTCCATCGAGCGGTGCGACTGCCGGCATGGTGCATGCTTGGACGAGAGGTACTCGTGGCGCCCAGCGTGGCGCTCAAGTGCGCGATTACCTTCCAGTTCTACCCGAAGAAGGACTTCCCAACGGGCAACTACCGGCGGCTGCCAGTCGCGGGTACTAAGGGTGAAAGCCCTGGTGATGGTGGCCTGACGATCGCTGAAATGATGGAGATCTGCCGCCAGGAAGAAGAGTGCGCAGGCTTCTCGACCGACGGCGCCATGAAACGCTTCCTGCCGCGCAAGCTTTCGCAGCTCAAGGATATGACTGATACTGACGATCATGACGGCAAACCCTTGCTAACGATGCAAGACGGACTCTACGTCAAGATCTACCCACTCAAGAGCGAACAACCGGTGAACACGGGTATCATTGTGGAGATCCCGGACGACCGCTTCGGTCTTGTGGACGTGTGTCTGGATGGTACGGCGGTCGTGGAGAAAGTGTCGCTGAATAAGCTGAGCGACCGGTGGAAGCGCATTCGCATCCGCCTCAAGCAGAAGCGTGAGAAGAAGAAGCCTAAGCGCACGTTTGTGTTTGGCAAAGTGCGCGAAGAAGAAGAAGAAGAGGAAGACAACAATGTTGCTGGGCTTGAAGGCATTAGTGGTGGTCCAGGTGGCAACAACCAAGCGCTGCAAGAGAGCAATAATGCCGCAGCGACACCGGCATTCGAGAAGCTGGACGACGACTTTGACCAGGAGGCCGAGCAGGAAGAGCTCCGGCGGCGCCGGCACAAGCAAGCTGCAGCCCAAGTCCGAGCTCAGGCTCAAGCGGTCATTGACGATGGCAACACTATCCTCAAACAGCACCAAGAAGACAACGATGAGCTCATCGAGTTTCTCTTTGAGGACCAGGCGACCAAGCGCATTGTACGTAAGGAGCCCAAGCGCACATTTACAGACCCGGAGACGCGTGCAAAGGTAATTTTAGAGCGCAAAGAGGCTTTTGAACAAGAACAGGAGCGTAAGTACGAGCGCAAGAAGCTCGCGAGCGTCATCAAGTTGCAGTGCGCGTGGCGCTCCAAGCGCGCAAGAGACGCGTTCAGGCAGGTGATCCAGTTGCGCGCCAAGGAGAAGGAGCGCGAGCGGCTCGTGCAGCAGGTGCACGTGACGCACGCCGAATCGTCATCAAAAGGGAAGAAGAAGCAGACAGGGGGCAAGAAGAATTTCTTCGCCAAGCTCTTCCGCGGCTGAAAGTAGGGGAACATTAGTGACTCTGTTCTAAATCGACATGGATGCTCAAGTAACCCTTGCCGATCAGATCGCGCGAACGAACATAATCACGTTTGTTCATCGCGTTCTCCGCTGATACCAAGAAAGGCAGCTCCGCCTCGCCCGTGATGGTATCAATACATTCTCGCCATGAGGAGTGTCCAACGAACAAAGTCGTCCACATCACGAGGACGAAATCAAGAAAGAAAACAACCGTGAAAATTTAGAGTGGACAAATAATGCCCAATTTAGATATGTATAGTATACACACCTAGTATACGATCTGTGGTGTACACTCTTGTTTGCGAGGAGTCAGCATGAAAGCGATACATTTGGGTTCCCATCAGATCGATCGAACAGGTAACGCAATGAAATTGATGCGAGCGGCTCCGCGTACGTCGCTTCCTGCCACGTAGGGCTACGAATAAGGCCACCACGGACTCCACCTTCCGTACTAATTCTCTATCTTGATGCTTCTCTATCGGACAGACTGTCGCGATGGCGCACACGCTGGACGCGGACCGCCTGCGGCGCCACCAGCGGCACAACAGCAACCACATCTCGATGCTCGAGACCGCGTCCATGGCCGGCGACGGCGGCGGTACGACAACAGACGACGAGGACGCAGTGTCGCTTGCGTACCTCTCGCAGAACTCGCCCTCGGATGTGGGCTCGAGTAGCAACTACTACCCACCATCGGCGGCGGCAGGCGTCGAGTACTACGACAGTGAGGATCGGCCCACGACGCAACTGACGCACGGCAGGATCCTCAACAATACTGGTGTTGGTGTTACCAGAGTCCACCATACACGGCGCTCGTCACTGTCGTCGCTGCGCTACACAGGAGGCCAGCGCCAGCAGCAAGGAACCACTGGCTACCCACTGCTGTTCACGCGCCAGTACGCTGGGCTCGTGGCGAACTTCGCTGCGATAGGCGCGATCCACGGCGTGTTCCAGAGCGTGACGTACCCGTTCTTCAAGATCTACCTCAACATGGACGAGTACGAGGCGTTCTCGGCTGAGAAGTGGCTCGCGCTGCCGTGGATGGCCAAGTTCCTGCTCGCCTTCACTTCAGACGCTCTCGCTCCTAGTGCAAGCAAGAAGAAGCTAGCACTGTACTTTGGCTGGACCTGGTGTCTGCTCTTCGCACTCACCGTGATGCTGGTGCCATCGCCTGAGCCCTATGCAAAGAGCCACGTGGTCGTGAACGAGAACGCGCCGGCAGCCAGTGGCAAGTTCGTCGTGCTGCTCACGCTCGCGACCTTTGGGTACGTGTTCGTGGACGTCGTCTGCGATGGGCTCATGGTGCAGCTCGCGCACATGGGATCATCAGTTCCAGCATTGGTTCACAAGAACGCGCCTGATAATGAAGAGCTTCACCACCATCAGCCTCACCAACACAAACAGCAGAGCAATGCGCATGTGCTGGCGGTCGTGACGTCACTACAGGCAACCAAATTCAGCGCCCAGATGGTCACGACCTTCATCATCGCAATGCTCTGCAACAGCGATGCCTACGGCGGCTCGTTCGGCTGGAGCCCAGCTTTGCGTGGTGTGTTTGTGCTCGTGCTGGCCCTCGGGATCGTGGCGGTCGCAGCCACGTGGTTCTTCCTCAATCTCCACGACCACGAAGACAACAACCTGGACCAGTACCAATACGAGGTATCGGAGGATGGTGAGGTTGGGCACGATGATCACCAAGACCTCACTCTATTGGACCAGCTCCGAGCCACAGCAGCATCTCTATGGTGCTTCACCCGCACGCCGGTCGTCTGGCAGACCATGCTCTTCACATGCATCACGCGCGTGGGCTCCACGTACTACGCATCGTCCGCCAAGGCGCTCTACATCTATTGGCTCGACGGCGTGTCATCCCCCGTCATGAGTGGCGTCTTCTCGTCCATCCATTTTGGAATTTTTGCGGTTGTGGCATTCACGTTCCACAAGTGGCACTTACTGCAAATCCTGAGCAACAGGCGCGTGATGGTGATCGCAACGATCGGTGCAATCTTCACGACGCTGCTCTCGGCACTGTTTGCGGTCTTTAACGTATTGCGCAGTGCCGTACTGACGCTGGCCTTTGAGCAGCTCACGTCGGCCTTCGAGGCTCTCGCGTACTTTGTCGTGCTCTTCGCGGCCGTGCACGTTTGTGCCAGAAGTGGAATATTTGCAAGCTCGCAGTACAACCTGGTGCTGGCCGTGGGCAACCTAGGCGTGCCCTTCGCGGTCTCGCTCTCACAGAGCGTGGGCGCGCACCTGGACGTCTTCGACACCGAGTACGAGAGCGACACGAAGCATGCGCGCGTGCAGGTCATATACTGCTTTATGATAACATTTGTTGTCAAGCTGCTGTGTCTTGCGGCACTGCCCTTGTTGCCGGCGCAACAAGTGATCAAGAACGACTTGTGCACAAGGACGCAAACAACACGAACAAGCGACTTGTGGAAGCAACAAGAGCAAGAACAAGAGCGAGAACAAGAACAACATGCGCAAGTGCAAGTTACGGGTCGCAAGTTGAGCAAGTGGCCGCCGTTTGTCGTCGCTGGTGGTGTGGGGCTGCTGCTCTTGTGGGCGACACTCATGGCGCTCCTGGCATCCTTTGAGACGACGGCGTGCCTCACTGTTGCAGGCGGTGAGGGCTGCTAGGTGTCATATCGTAACGCTACGCTATGGATTACATAAGACTGGTTGGGCACGGGCGGTTGCTGAGCACTATAAAGCACCGCCTCATGTTGCCGTCATGAACAACGACCCCATGCGACTGAATACTGGAAAACCGCGAATGAAAGTTAGTAATGTTGTGTGTGTTGCGCCAGCTCGTGTGTGTGCAGCGCGAAAAGATCGTCGAACGAGACAACTTGTGCGTTTGCTATTTGCTGCTGCTGTTGTTGTTGTTGTTGTTGTTTGTTTACCGCACTACTCGCTTGGTTGTGCTGGCCATGTGATGACTGAAGAAGGCACGCGAGCGACACGAACGGACAGTAATTGCGGTCGCACGGAGGGGCAATTCCATCTGCGCAGAAACCACAGCAACCACTTCACGCCTGTTTTTTTGTGCGACAACAGCAGTAGGGTGATCTTTTCCATATCTGAGCAAAGCAAGCAAGCAAACAAGCGCAATCCTTCCTGGCAGTAGCACTTGCTTGCTGGACCTGTGATCAGGCTTGCAATCTTGTGGGCAATGAGTGGTTTGACACAAAGTAGAGATATACAGCCAGCACGCGAACGTTTGGACAGAGGCGCTGTGTGGTTGCGTATAGGCGCGAACACTCAGGAAAGTTATGGCGAGCGTTGTCGCTGTCGCTGCAAAGGTGGGTGGGGTTCATTTTCTATCCACTTCAGTTTTCTTGACTGGTTCTCAGCAACAAGTGCTGACTACCAAAACTGACGAGTCCGAGCTGAGACTATAAAATGCGGATGTTATTCGTATACAAGGCGATATTTACAAATACAAAGGTATTTTACAGGTTTTGTAAGAATATGCATAAACTACACGCTCATTCTACCAATCGTACTGTAGCAGGAAGCACTGCGATCTGACTTGATGATGGCTTCAGCTCCGAGCATCGAAAACCGCTCACTTTTTTTCTGCCTTTGTGTTGTTGTTCTGTTGACTTGCGAGGCCTTTGTGGACATTGTTGTTGTTGTTGACTTGTTTGCTTGCTTATTCATTTGCATGTACTTGCTTGCTGTGTGCTGTCGTCACGTCGTGCGCGCATGCGAGATCTGCTCTAATCTCTCCATCGGCACATTGTGAAAAGCAGCTCCAACGATGTTCCGCCCGCCCATTTCGCCAGCAACATCCCATGCATACATCGTAAAGAGCTGGTTTGTTTGCTTGTTAGTTTGCCACGCCTTGTGTGCCAGTATGGCGCATGGCGCAAATCGACCGTATGGTTTGCAATTTGTCTTGCGTGGGGTATTTTAGAGGCTGCTTCGTCGTCACAATCAGGTGAGTCTGGATCTCGCTCATTGTGATCAAGCCAACAACAGATAAACAAGCAAGCAAACAAGCGCAAGTGGTGGTGGTGTGCGTGTGACTGGAAGGGATAGCGACTGATAATCCAGATGTAAAGACGGACACGCGACCAACAATCAGCACCATGCGTGGCCAGCAAACAATAGAAAACAAGCAAGCGCAAACAATCTCTTGCGATTCGTGTTACACAACTTGCGCGCCAACAAGTCTTGTTTGCCTCATTCTTGTTTTTTGCTCTGTCTGCGCAGCCAACCGCAAACAAACACAACACAAGCAAACAACCAACCATGCGCTCATATTTGTCGCTTCTGCTGTGCGCCGTGGCGCTCGTGTCGTCCAATTCGCTGGCCGCGGCCGGCAAGATGGGCTGCTACTCGGACATCCCAAACGCCGCCTCCACTTCGAGTTCCGACTCGGGGTCGGCCTCCAGCTCCAATTCGGGCGCGGTCGCCGCCGTGACTGCGGCCCCAGTGTCGGCTACGCCCGTGGTCACCCCAGCGGCTACGCAGACGGCCGTGGTCGTCACGTCGGCCCCGACCCCGGCTCCGACCCCAGCCACCACTACGATTACCGCTACCTCAACCGGTGGTGATGGTGATGCGGACTCCACGGACAACGACGCAGCCCAGACCATGACCCTAGCCCCAGCGTCCACGATCGCGACCCCAGCCTCGACCACGGTGACCCCAGCGGCCACAACCACGACCGCGCCATCGGCGGGCTCTGGATCGTTCGGCACGTGCTATGAGCCGATGCACAGCTCCAAGTACCCGCTCACGGGCTCGGATGGCTCGAAGCTCGGCGAGGTGCTTGACGCCGACCTCTCGCAGCTCAGCGCCAAGTTCTCGTACATCCGCACGTACCACTCGCAGTACTACGGCTTCAACGTCGTCGAGTACGCGCATAAATACAACCTCAAGGTCTACGTCGGCCTCGCGCACTACGACAATGAGGACTGGAACGAGCTCGAGATCCAGGCGGCCGTCGACGGCGCGTCCAAGTATCCGGGCTCGGTCGAAGCCATTATTGTCGGCAACGAGGACCTCAACACCGCTGGAGGCGACAAGTCTTTCGACGACATCATCAACAAGGTGAACGACATCAAGTCTCGTCTCACGGCTGCCGGCGTCGCCGAGGGCAAGGTGCTTGTGGGCACGTCGCAGCGCATCAGTGCCATGGTCGACAGCGCGCACGCTTCGGACCTCAACCGCTTGGTCAGCGCCTGCGACTTTGTCGGCGTCAATATCTATCCGTTCTTCACGGTCGGCTACGATGCGTCCAAGCCGCTTGAGCTGCTCGACAATCAGTGGGAGCAGGTGAACTCGCTCTACGCCTCACAGAAAACCAAGCTGCGCGTGACCGAGACGGGCTGGCCGTCGGCCGGCGCGGCCCCGACGGCCTACCCAAATAACATCCCGAGCGTCGCGAACCAGCAGACGTACTACAACGCTGTTTCGGGCTGGTCCCCGGCGGACAAGTCCGGCCCGCACTTCTGGTTCATGGCCTACGACCGCCGCAGTGACGATTCGTTCCTGGCCTCGAACCCATCCTACGAGCAGTACTTCGGCATCTACAACACCGAGAACGCTGCCAAGTTCTAAATAGGCAGCAGCTTCGGTTGCTAATCCGTTGTCGAAAGTATGACGGAAGGCTGTTGATCTACCTGACTGGAGGTCTCAGAGGTCGATGCGGAGAAATCGAGAGTACGGGCAGCGCTCCATTGGAAAGAGCTTGCTTGTTTGCCTGCCTGTGTAAAGGGCTGTATTAGGGTACACTGTACTGTAGCTGTTCATAGATGTAGCTACCTCTTTCAAGGTAGGTTCTGTGTGTATCTCTCCAATCAGGAGCTCCGAGTACACACTTGTCCGACGAAGCATCCATCACCCGAATACAAGAATACAACCGCAAACAAAAAATCAATCAAACACATAGAGAATACATTGTGTCTTTGTCGTCCTTGAGTATTAGAATACCGGTAGCTCTTCAACTGAGTGGTGATGGATGGATGATGCAACCTACAGAGTACAACTTCTATCAAAGTGTGGTCTCGCGCACGGCCTTGACGGGCGCACCGCCTGGAGACCGCGCAGGCGAGCGCATGGCGCCACCACTTGCAGCTGTGCTCGTGGGCAACTTCGTAGGTGACCGCCGGTCCAAGCGCAGCACTTCCTCACTCACGCGGTCGTCGATGTCCACGACATCCTCGGCGTCGCCATTCGCGGCGGCCTTAGCCTGCCGGCTCTTCACGTACGCGCGCACGGAGATCACAATCGAGAGCTGCAGAATCCAACATGACACAACACACAGCGAACGCAACGTCAATACAGATTGTTGCGCATAAACAACAATGAACATTGTTGCGCAATCCCAATGCAACTATCAATAATCGCACAAACGTACCAGAGTCGCGACGGCGCCGGCGATGGTCAGGATCGTCTTGGTCCACGAGTACTGGTCGCAGGCCGGTGGGTTGCGCCAGTCGCCCGCGCAGTCGCAGATGGCCGTGCCGTCGCCGGTCTTGATCACGGCCCCGCGATTCAGATTGCAGTTGGCGGTGTCATATTTGCCGGTCTTGGCCTTGCTGCTGCTCGAGTCGCCCGTCCCGCTGCCCAGCGAGTTGACCGTCTGGTTGCCCTTGCTGCTGCCACTCGTAGAGCTGCTGACCCCCGCCGCGGGCTTGACAGTCCCAGCGGCCGAACAGGTCGTGCTAGCTCCGCTGGCCGCAGCGTTCACCGTGATCGTGGTCTCGGCCGTCACCTGCGTGCACGAGTTGGAGCCCCAGCCACGCAGGGCGATCGTGCCGGCGCTGGGCACGCAGATCGAGAACGTGCCACTGCCGCTCGTGCCCTCGACGTCGGCGCTCGCACTCGCGTTGCCCACGAAGCTCGTCTTCTTCTGGTTCGTGCGCAGGAAGTCATACGTCACGCGCGCGATGCTGTTGTATGTGAAGTAGATACGCGTGCCGGCCGTGGCGACGGGCAGCCCCGAGGTCGCGTCGAAAGTCACGCCGTCCTGGTACGTGATGCTGCCGTGCGAGAAGTCGCAGCCGTAGCAGCAGATGCCCGTGACTTTCGAGCACTGCGCGTGCACGAGCGGGTCGTACGTGATCTCGCTGTGCGCCGGGTCGGTCTGCGCGAGGCACACGTCGCAGCAGCCCGCGGCCACAGGCACCGGAGTCGAGAGCAGCAGCAGCAGCGCCGACAGTGCTACAAGCGTGAGCGGCATGGAACGCAGCAACGGAGCCATTGGGCGTGAGGCTGGGGAGTGGCGGAGATAAACTGGCGTCACAGCAGCAGTGGTGGCGCAGGCGGTTATGCCGGCGGATGCCAAGTTGCCGTCACCCAATTGGCAATTGCCAACTTGGCAGCCAAAAGCGCCGAAATAAATCAGAGGCCATAACGGAAAGTGGGATGGGAGTAGGTACCTTTTGCTTTTGCATACTCCTCTTACATCCTCTTACATAGGAGTCTAATACTCCTACGCATTTCATTCAGTAGAGCTACGCGTTTCAACAGGTGAATCATGTTTTGGATTTTTCAGCCACACACGTCGCAGATCTTCTCAAAGGATCATTTGCGAGCACCTCTCGTTCGATGAAAATATGCGCCTTTGGGTAAAGTGGCGAGAGCTCGTAGTATGTATGTGCCTGACATCTGTGCAAGAACGCCATGGCCCCCTGGAAGAAAGTCTCTTGCTTTAATTAATTGATCACAAGCCTCAAGCTCTCTCTGGTGAAGAACTGTTGCACTGGACAGCGGCCTGGCTCAAGGCATTTCTTGGATTTCTCTCAAGCAGGCGATTTCAAAGCAGAGCAGCAGGCGTTCTCCTCCATCTTCTTCAAAATTGTGGGATTTCATAATTTAGTTCGACTCGCGCATGCGTGGCTGTTCTCAGAGCGAGAACTCGCGGGTCTGGGTTGTGGGTGACTTCTTCGCGTCCGCCTTGCCAGAGCGGTGCTGCTCGTAGTTTTCGTGGCTCGGTCTTCGCGGCGCCGCCGCGGACTTCTTCTGCACTGCTGCTGGTGATGAACCGCCGCGGACGATCGGCATATCGTCCAGAGATGCGCCTAGCACTGCATCGCCGTCTCTATCAGCTAATTTGGACTTGCGGGAACCCAGGTACGCCCTCACCGACACGATAATAGAAAGCTGCGAGAAAGAATACAGTAACAGCAGAAAACACGTGAGTACGCTTCATATCCAGACCACCACACAAACAGCACCAGCAATGGATTTTCCCATACCACAGCGGCGACTGCACCTCCGACCGTTGCGGCGATCTTCCACCACGGATAGTCCCCGCAGGAGGGCGGACCCGCCCACTCTGCCGCACACACACACTCCTTGGTTCCTGTTGCAGTAGAATAAGACAATCACATTAGACACTGGTGCCCGTCCATACATCACAGCAAGTCAAGTCTCAAGAGCCGACAACGTACCGTCGGCTTTCACGACAACGCTCGCACGGTCCGTGTTGCAGGTCTCATCGACGTCGTTCTGGTTCAAAGCCTCTGTGCTGCTGTTCTTCTTGGAGCTCGAGTCGCTCTTCGAGGTCGCGTCACTACTGGGCGTCGGCGTGTTCGACTTCGCAGTGGCGCTGCTTGGCAGGTTGCCGCAGCTGTCGACATCCGTGCCGTTGAGGATCGTGATCTTGTTCTCCTTGGTGGCCGAGAGGCACGGGTCCTTGCCCCAGCCGCGCGCGTACATATACCCGTGAGTCTTGGCGCAGATGTAGAAGTTACCGTCGTCACCCAGGCGTGCCTCGTTGCTGCCGTTGCGTACGGTCGTGATCTTCTTCTGGTTGTCGCGGTACGTCTCGTAGGTCACGCGGGCGACGTTGGCCCATTGGATGACGGCCCACTCGCCCGCCTTTACCTGTGGCGTGACGCCGTCGTCGCCAAAGTTGGCGTTCGTCACGCTCATCTGTGAGGACGCGTCTTGGCCGCAGTTGTAGCAACAGATACCCTTGGCAGCCGAGCACTGCGAGAAGATCAGAGGGTCGTACGTGTACGGCAGGTCCGTCGTCTTGCCGATGCACTTGGCGCAGCAGCCGTCCGTGGGCGTCACCTGCGGCGTCGGTGAGGGCGTCTCCGCCGACACGCACACCGTCACTAGCGCTGCCACCATTGCTGCTAATAGAACGCCATACAGAGATCGCCGTCGACTAGAGTTGTGGCTGTGGCTCGTCATCCTCACTTTCTTCGTGGCGGCGCTGGTGAAAAAGGCAATGGAGCTCTTCGCTGTGTGTGTGAATGGAGGATACTGGCGGTGCCCAATGTCCAATAGACAGAGATATCCGTTAGATCGATAAGAGAGCGTGTCTCAATATCTAAAAATAGACGCACCCGCTTGCTGACGTACGCACGCGCTCGCTCGCTCGAGTGGATTTGATCGTGACGTCGCGTGCTGAGGGACTGGACTGGGTTCAACCGACTGGTGTATTAGTTCCAGGCGAACAGCGACCAACGCGAAGCAGCTCGCTATCTGTCTGCTTGGCTCGTCTGGGTACCGTACACGTGCGCGTGCTCTGGTGCTCTCAGTGCTCTCTGGTGCTGCGTGAGGGAGCTCCTGGCGCCGAATGACGCTTCAAAAGCGCCATGTATTTTGCTCCGTTCGTTGAGTTCCTTCTAGCAAAAAAGTGTGTAGCACAATCCGTTGAGCCCTCGCGTCGGGTATTGAAATGTGGTAACAAAGCTATTTTGTGTGTAGCACACGAAGCAGAAATTGGACAGATTTGAAAAAGCGGTGCTAAGTGCACCTGGTCTTGCTTGCTGATCCTGTTGCTTAGGCTAGCTCTGAGCCACAAGCGAGGAGCCATTACAAGCTGGTGAAAATTTATTACACACTGCGACAGCGCCCCCGATATGCAGGAATTACCGAGGTGTGCGTAGCACCTCCTTTTGCCTGAAATATGCTGGTATTGTGGCCAGGCGACTACAACATGAGCGTATTCCTGTTGTATTCTGCGATATCACTGACCAAATTCGCTGGAAACTGGCACATCCTTTTGCGTCGTATCTCAGAATATGGCCATATGTGATTTATTTTTTCGACACCATTTGCACTGTCGCACTGATTTGAAGTCTGCGCCAAACGACTGCGCCTCACGAAACCGGGACATTTTTCAATAACCGACGCCAAACTACACTCGGCCGATTATCTGAAAAGCGAAAAAGCTCGTTGGAATGGCCATGTGCACATCAGTTTCGTGGTGGTAACTCGCAGTCGCCCAAGCTGAAGCATTGGTGCTCATAATTCTATAGAGGAGGGTGCAGTGCAGTACTTGTAATGAGCAGATCCTGAAAGCGGCAGCACAAAACGCAGAAGAGACCAGTAATGGATTGCGTCTGTGGACAGCACCGCCAGACCATCCACTGGCTCCGCGCTCGCGCCGGATCTCTTCGCTACTGCCTTCCTGTCTGCCGTTTTTTCATTCATTCATTCCGATCCATTTTCATGCGTTTCGCTGATGCGACTTTGTCAGAAGTGGCTTCAGGTTCAGGAGAATTATGAAAGCAGTTGTTGTTCTTCAATTTGCTCTCGTGGCGCCCGCGCCTCTGCGAACCTCATCTGAGATCTCCTGGGCATCCGAATTGAAGTTGAGCCTCGAAGTCCAGTACGTTGGACTTCGGTGGTGAGTTGATCTAATCCGGAGCTAATGAGACTCTCAAGATCGAAGCTCACACGCCAATCCCCCGATAGTTGAGTAGGAGAGAAGCCTATAAGATGCGGATCTTCACGACCTGAGATAGTAATAAACGCCTAGCCGGCTGTCATGGCGACTCGAGACTCCAGAACTACGTTTCAGATCAGGCTCTGGCATTCTGCTCCTGGGCTCTCTCGCCAGTACACTCGAGGTTATAGCAATAAGAACCTCGATTCAACAGGAGAAGGTGGGTGGTGGTCGCTTGGCTGCGTCGAGGTCATGTCGGTAGCAAGGATGATGACGATTCTTCATTACACATCTGGACTCGAATCAATCTCCAGGTCTTCTGTCCACAGGCAAGAACCTGAGAGCTGAGAGATTCTTGTCTTCGAGGACTCCTTGTAAGCCATGTACGCACCCACTTCAACCGTAGCTTCGCTGTTTAATTAGCTCTCCAATACGAAGCGAAATCCAAGTATCAACGACACACCAATGTGCAGATCATTTATTGTTTTCACAACAACTCACCAATTTTTGTTTCTGTTTTACGTCACACTGGGGACTGGATGTTGGGACCAATCATTGCGGTCCTCACTCACTGCGACTGCACGGCGTCGGCGACGGCCGAGATCCAGAACGCGACCGCCTTGGCACCCGGGTCCGGCACGTCGGCACTGAACTCCTCACCCACATAGCCGCTGCGGCCAAACGCTTGCTTGGTCGGGATCTTCTTGGTTGCCTCGGCGCCGTCCTGGGCGGCCTTGGCAGCGGCAGCGAGCAGCTTGGCGCCCTGGCTTCCACCATGTGTTGACTCACCCAGCGCGCGTTCGGCTGGTAAGAGCGCATCCAGCATCGTGCGCGAGCCTTCACTGGCACCGCCGTACTTCTGGATCGCCGCAATGCCCGCGCGGAAGCTCGCCGTCCACGCCGCGGCGTCCGCATCCTTGAAGGACTCGAGCTTGAGCGCGCCGGCCGTGAAGAAGATGTCGTAGAGCACACCGGAAGTGCCGCCGGCGCTCTTGCCCACTGACTGCGCGATCTCGACCAGCGTGTGTGCCGCATCATTGAGCGGGTAGTGCGCCTTGAGGTCCGCGAGAATGGCCTCCGCCGCCTTCTTGAACGTCGTGCCGCAGTCGCCGTCGCCGACCTTCGAGTCCCAGAGCGTGAGCTCCGGCTCGCTCTGGATGAGCTTCTCGCACGCAGCCTGGATCGCGCGCTCGAGCAAGAGGCCACTGCTGGTGAGCTGCGCTGGGCGGACCGCGTACTTCTTGGCAGTATCCACAGGCGACTCTGGCTCAATGACGCTGGCGCTTGCGTCCACGTTCGCCGAGGGGTTGTATTTGATGAAGTTCCAGCCTGAGGCGGTCGTGGGTGCGTCGAAGAGCTGCAGCAGCTCGGCATCGCCGTTCGAGTCCCAGAGCGAGAGCGAGAAGCCGCCCATGTCGAGCGCGGTCATGAACGAGCCTACGAGCACACGTTCGATCGCGATGCCCTTGCTCTTGAGCACCTGCACGGCGTACTTGGTCACGACGAAGAGCTCCATCGTGGTCGTCGAGCCCAGGTTGTTGACCATGAGCACGGCCTTGGCACCAGCCTTCAGCTTGAGTCCCACGGAGGTCGAGTCGCTGATGATCCTCTCCAACAGCATGTCAGTGAGCGTCGGGATGTCCTGCAGCTCGCGCTTCTCGATGCCCGGCTCGCCGTGGATGCCCAGACCAATCTCCATCTCGTTGTCGCCCAGGTCGCGCGAGTGATCTTCTTGCCCAGGCAGCGAGCACGGCTTGATCGCTACGCCCATCGTGCCGATTTTGTTCGCCGACGTGATACTGTTCACCATCTGCACGATGTCGTCGAGCGCCTTCCCGCTCTTGGCTGCGGCTCCCGCAAGCTTGTGCACAAACACCGTGCCGCTGAGCCCGCGACGGCCGGCGTTCGCATTCACGACGGCCACGTCCTCGCCCACGATGACCATGTCGACCTTGAAGCCCTCGGCTTTGGCCTGCTCGACCGCAAGCCCAAAGTTGATGCGGTCGCCCGTGTAGTTCTTGACGATTACGAGGCAGCCTTTCGGTCCGGTGGCGAGGCGGATCGCTGCAAGCACCTGCTTGGTGGACGGCGACGCGAACACATTGCCGCAAACCACACCGGTCAGCATGCCCTCGCCGATGTAGCCGGCATGTGCCGGCTCGTGGCCGCTGCCGCCGCCCGAGAGCAGCGTCACCTGGCGCTCGCGGATGCTGCGGAACTCGCGGTGCAATAACACGTTCTCGCCGCGCACGAGCACGAGGTGCGGCTGCGCGGCCACGAGGCCGTCGAGCATGTCGCGCACGATGTGCGCCGCATCCTTGACGAGCTGGCGGGGCTTGCTGCTCATCGTCTTTCTCTTTCTTCTTCTGGTGTCTTGCGTGAGGAGTGCGCGCTCGCCGGCAGGTTGAAGAATGAATGAATGAGAGGAGGAGGAGGCTTGTGTGTCAAATTAATATAGAGAGGGTATCATCTCTTTTGACGAACTTCAATGGCACTTCCCCTATCCCGCAATGGTTATTTGGCAGTGGGCTGATATGCCATGCGCGCTGGTAGACCTCGAGCGACCGTCGTCGCCTCCGATGACTCTGCCAGGCGAGTGCTGATGAACCAGCTTGCTTCGTTGGAGATTGTAGCCGACACCTTCAATCGAAGCAGCGCATGGTGCTTGGGGGCTCTAAATGTGGATTGAAAAGTGCATCAAAGTCCACTCCCCATTCTTGGGTGAACCTGACCTGGGTTTCATGGCCGTGGTGCACCGATCGCCACGGATTTTTCTTTTGCCCGTGGGCGAGCTTATCGCTTTTTCTCACATTGTTGGTTGCATGCACGTCGGTCTCGCCTACTTGCTGGCGTGAGCGCTGTTTGTATTTGCAGCGCGCCTTTGGAGCACCAATGTTCACTTCTGGACTTGCGCTCTTCAACCACAGCGCAACCATCAACGCTCGCTTTTCGCACAAACACACAAACTCCCAGCTCCCCATTCTCGCAAGCGCTCCCGATCATGGCGCTTACTGCTGATAAGCACAACAGCGTCAACCCCGCTCTGACGACGACTGCCTTCGTGCTCACGCTCAGCAAGTGCCACCGCGTCGTTCACGTCACAGCGGCGTCGACCTTCATGATAGAGAGTCTCGACAAGCGTGTCTGCATGGTCCGCAGCGGTCGCGGGTCGTCGGCGCACGTCGCCATTGCCCACTTCCACTAACGATGCCCGTCTTATGCTCCAACTAGAAGCCGTGCATCCTCGCGGCAGCTTGTGCCACGCTACAAGACCACGCACAGAAGCTACGCAAGATGCTTACGGTCGGCAAGCCTGCCGTCAAGATCAAACCCACCGACGTGGACAACACAACTGCTCTCGTGGCACTTGTTCTCCTTCGACCGCATCTGAAGTATCAGATGATCGAGCTCGACGTCGATCCTGTTTTAATCGCGTTTGTGCTGAAGGTTAACGTCGCAGCTATCACAGATCCACACGTGCGCCAAGCAAGCGCGTAATGCTAGCGAGCGCTTTTAGAGAGTCTTCGAGCACAGGTGACGCGCTCGAAGATGAGCACGCTCTACCACAAGCTGCACGCCACCGACATCGCAGCGTATCAGCTGCGAGTCCTGAAGTCAAACCGTAAATGTCCATGCTGAAGAAGCAAGCAACACAACGCCTGAGAAGCAAACCAACACGCCAACATGCATTATTTTCAATGCTTGCCATTAGCTTTTATTAGCACCATTGAATGCAGCACATGTGAGGTCTACACTCAAAAGACCTCCAGCTCACCCACAATCAACATTACATGGAGGCAATGGTGGTGCACAGGCAGCAGCCGAGAGAGATGCGAGCCGCACCAAACGAGGCAAGACGCAAGGAGAGAAAGACAAGTGCACGCGTGTCAAGGTGTGTTTGGTGGTTTATGTCGATGTGTTACGCTATGC
>JAADWP010000591.1:0-18920 GCA_023336215.1 Globisporangium iwayamae
GGTGTATAAGTGCGTCTTGAAGATGTGATTCGCCGTTTGCTTGTCGTACGCACCGTAGGCTCGACACCTTGTCTATGGCTGAAACGTTCGGACGCAGCCTCAGTGAACCTACAGTCTGCATACGCAGACTTCTCTCGGCGTCAATTCTGATCCTCCGTGCCAAGGTGTCCTCCTCGACTAGACTTCTTGGACTGTTTTGGCGTCAATTTAACGATCAAGAAGTGAAGGAGGTGATTTTATGAAATGACACAACGAGAAGGCTGGAGCTGCAAGACTTTATATTTTTCGGCAGCCGAACATTCGTTGTTAAGATACTTAATGATAGATTGATCTCTAAGAGTCTCAACAGCGAACGATTTATCAAAGTACTGCTCGCTATTGGAGGTTATAGTGTACGAAACGCTTTTTCAAAAGCATTGGACTCGAATGGATTTGTTAGCCCTGAGTTTGTATGGTTACGAGTCCGATGTTTTTGACATCAAAAGTAATCTACCGCTTCGTTATCAAATATCGGACTACTTATCTTTGAGTTTGTATGCAAAGGGTATTGCTGAAAGAAAAAAATGATTTTGTTGGAGCCAAACCTCTTCGATAAAATAGGTAGGTGCTTTCTGATCGGTACGAAGTATGCAAACGCTAAATTCACATTCAATAGGGGACTATGTGATTCACTTCAATTCGGAAAAACCGTAACCAGCATTTATGAATATCGACAGTATTTTAATTTGTTTTTGTAAAAAAATTACAATATCCTATTTGTTAATTTTGCGCTTAGAAGCATTTGTGGGTTTTATAATAACCAGCAGCTATCGTCCCCGACATGCTGGTCGTCCAACCCACCGCATTTATCATCCACGACACACATTCACGCAACTCAACACACGCATATCGCCCATAATGAAAGCGGGCCGGCCGCGCGTGCGTGGCAATGGCCGCCGGCAGCCCGCGAAGGTCACCATGGACGACAACGGCGAGCCGCTCCGGCAGCGCACGTCGGTGGACTACCGTCACAAGCTGGACGTTATCGAGTTCCACGAGCGTAGCGGCGGTGACACGGCGGCGACCGTCGCGCACTTCTACCCGACGCTGCCCAAGGACAAGCGCCGCATCAAGATGCAGCTTGTGAGCTCTTGGCTCAAGCAGCGCGCCAAAATCCAGCAGCTTTGCGAGAGTGGGGCAGCCAACCAGCGTAACGTGAGGCACGCGGGTCAGGGCGCCACGTTGCCGCGTGAGGTTGAGGAGCAGATCGTCGAGTGGATGCACGCGCAGGCGCGCGAGGGTGTGGCCGTGACGGCCAAGATGCTGCAAAGCACGGCCCGTGCGCTTGCCAGTGAGTGCGGGTTTGAAGAGGGCGTGTTCACGGCATCGTGGTCCTGGCGGGCTGGTTTCCTCAAGCGTCACTTCCGCGCCGGCAGCATGACGCCAGCGACAGAGGTGCTGGAGCCCATGACCGTAACGACACCAGCGCTTGCGAGTGGTGAAGCCCATACTAGTACTGTGAGTGACATAGAGGAGGCAGACCTGAGCCTTGAGCCAGAAGAAGAGAAGATGGAGGAGGAAGACGAGCCAATGGTTGAGGAAAAGCCGCAAGCAAAACAACAACCGGTGGTACTAGCAGCAGAGCTGCGGCAGGAAGACGACAAGCCGATGAAGAGTGGTGAAGAGAGTCTCGCAGCCATTTTACAGGCAAACGGGCTACAGCAGTACCTCCAAGTGCTGCAAGAGAACGGCTTTGAGACGCCCGAGTCGGTACGTGGCCCGTGTATGGATCTCCACTTGTTATGTGCAACTCACTAACGCCTCTGATTTATTATGTCGTTACCGTAGCTCGCTGGGATTGAAGAGTACTTTGCAGACCTGGGCGTGAAGCTCGGGCACCGCAAGCGCTTCAAGGACCTCTCTATACGACACACGCCCGGCATGGACGTACGTCTCACTCTATATGGCTGTCTATTAACCAACGTACACAGTATTAACAACAGCAGTATCAATGCTTGTCTCTCGTATACAGGGCGTGGTGCCGTTCGTGATCGTGCTGGTGGACATTGAGGCGCGCTGGAGCTGGTCCAAGCGGCGCCAGTTCCTGGCCAAGTCGGTCTGCCAACAGTGGCCCAAGCGCGTGAGTGTGAGCGTCCAGAACTTGTTCTTCGGCCGCATCAGTGCGCATTCGGACTCGACAATCGAGTATGCGAGCAAGAGCGACGAGAAAGCGGAGCAGCAGGAGAATGACGAACCGCTGCGCTGCAAGGGCGAGGTGATGTTCTCTACCACCTTGCGCGATCTGCACGAGGCCGGGTACCCGATCGACGGCTGGAAGCCCTTCCAGCACAGACTCACTCTGGACTAACATTAAATAGGACTTCTATGTGTTCAAAGGCTCCTCAGATGCGTGGTGATTACCTGGATGTGCACCTTGGCAGGTGGGCTGCATGAGCAATGAGCGACTGGGTTCATGAACGTGCACGACTGGCTCAGGTGCATGGTATCTATGTCAAGTGGAGGCCAATAGTCGACGCCCAGGACGACCTTTGGCGTTGGTGCCTTGGTGCGATTTCTATTCAAGTCCGACGTGGGAAGTCACATTACAAATCCAGCCAGCAATGACGATGGCGAGCTCAAAAGTACACGTGATGATGTTGGCATAGAAGAGTGAGCGTGGCTACAATGGACGGAGCGTCGCGGCTGCACAACGACGCCTATGATGCAACATCGCTGCCACTTCACAGCAGCCAAGTCTCAGCACTTCCTCGGTTGTCCCTTAACAACGGGTCTGCAAGACGCTACAACCAAGATCCTGATGACGAGGAGCGCAGCCGGCTTCATGGGCACGACGCAGAGATGATACCACCTTCATCTGATAATGATGAAGATGATGGACACCGACAGCATCATTCCCAATCCACACGCAGGAAGATCCCGCTCCGGTCCAAGCACGAAGTCGCTGCGATGCTGCTGAAGATGGACCACTTCGCAGATCGCCTTGCGTCGATCCAGTCCGAGATCGCCAGTAGGAACTCAAGCTACCCAGGCGAACAGTATTCACTACCACAGCAGCAAGCTCTTCATCTTCCACCAGCTCAGGCTGCAACAGCCCATGCTCAGACAGAAAGTAGACAAAAGGCCGAGTCGTTTGAGAATCTGAAGCTCCCGCTTATCCAACTTCTTGCGGCGAACAGTGAGAGTGCAGCCCGCCCAGACGATCCTTTCCTCTCTATTGACGCAGTGCAGAAGCGCGCCGCGCTCCAGCAGCAGTTCACAACCGACGCTGAGCGACTCGCAAGTGCAGAACAACTCGCAGTCAACGCGCTCCAGAAGGCGGATCATTTATCCGAAGAATCACGCATTGCCATGGTCATTTACACACAGCACGAGCGCAGCTGGAGCTTTGATGAGCGTGCGAGTCGCTATCAGAAAGTGCTGGAGGCCAAGAGACTGGCGGAGGTCGCTCGCAGCGACGCTGATGACCAGAAGGCTGTGGTGCAGCGACTTCGTTCGGAACTCGTGAACCCGTATGGCCTGCTGCGTGAGTCACCACGCCCACCGACCAAGCGACAGCATCATATCGCTCCACGTACAGACACAGCAGCTACACCTGAGCTACGTGACCGTGAAGGGTCTACACAGGAGGACTTCATGTACGTATGGATCCTTGCGGCGCCGTCGACCAACCTGGGCTTCACACCGCGGGAGTCAACTGTTTCGGCGGTGCTGGCCGCCAAGAAGGAGCTGTCGGCGCACGTCGTGTACTACGCTGCAGCGTCAAGCGTAAACGAAGAAGATGAAGCGAGCCTGGCTTTGGCTGAGGACTCACCACCGTCAACAGGCTGGATCAGCTGCTCGAGTCATGGCGTCGCGCCGGTGCCTGAGGTAAAGAGCGTCAAATCCTCTATCGAAACGTGGGTCGTATCCGGTTCTGGCGTGGGCCATCTGAACGGCAAGTACATTTTCAACGGCGTCCACGATAATGTGCGCAAGTTCAAGTCTTCCACGGGCGTGGAGCTCTTTCGCAAGCGCGTTCCAGTGTCCTCGAGTCTCGCGCAGGGTTTGCACGACGCTCCCGTTGAGAAGAAGCCCACCCAACTGAATCGAGACATTGGGACTCCAGACTCCAGTGGCGACAACTCGAGTACTGCTGCTAACCAGAGTGAGGAAGTCACGGGTGAACCGAACTCAGCCACGCCACTGCCGAGCGCTTTAAAGGCCATTGAGCGTGATGAATCTGATTTTAAGGCCATGAGCAGGATCGGTTCGTGGTTGGGTGCCAATGAGACCAAGGAGAAGTACCGTCGACGTCGCGAGAACGAGTCCAAGAAGAAGCTGCTAATGAGCACTAGTCGTGATCATAGTGTTGTCGAAAGGGTGGCTGAGGACGGCGATCACGTGCTGACCCAAGACGCAAAAGGTCGACTTGAGAATACAACTGACATCCAAGAATCACGACCCGAGGCTTCCGCTGAGCTCTGTCGCGAGTGGGTGCTCTTCATGGGCTGCTCAAGGCGCCATGCACTACCATCCGACGGTGCTTCAGTGCTTCCACGGCAGAACAATGGCCTCGGATGCCTTAGGCGCCATTACTACATCTCGATGCAAGAGAAGGAGACCATGACGATCTGGGCGCAGGAGAAGGAAGCTCGACTTGAGCAGAACGTGCTACAGCACATCATACGACGCGAAGAGCAGACCAACAGAGTACGACACCTGTGCACCAAGTGCATGTCCAAGTTCCAGCAGAACCTGACTCGTGAGACTGAGAAACTCGCACATCAGATCCTCACTGAGCTCAACACGGTGCGGTTCCTGAGTGTCAAAGTGCTCGAAGCCATCGAGAAGTGGCGTGCACACGCTCGGAGACTCGGCTTTGCGCGGTTCGATGCCCACAACAACGTCAGTCTCGATCATAAAGGTACACAACAGAAGAGCTCGAAGCAATCGTCGGCTGATGGAGCAGAACAAGAGCCGCCGTTGCTGGGCTGGTCAGCCTCGATCACCGTGTCTACGGGAAGGCAGCTCTTCAAAGGCTCGAACGCCTTCGTGTCGAGAGTCAAGCGCTTCTGCCGCGCCGAGGACACCGTGGGTAAGAAGGAGCAGGAGATCATTTATCTCGGGTACTTTGCCACGCGCATGGAGGCCGAGCGCGCCTACGAGGAGTACGCGACGGCCGAGGCACGGCGTCTCAACACGACGGCAGCCCACCTGCCGCGCCATCGGAATGTCTTTCGGTCCTGTGGGAAACATTTCGCAGTCGAGAGCGAGCAGCTGGGGCCAAGTGTGTGTATCGAGTGCAAGGTCAAGCAGCTCGCGTCGCCTTCGTCAGGCGCTGCTGGGGACGAGTGGGCGCCACCGTTCTTCTACACACCGGGTGAGAACTACATCCTGAAAATGGGGAACGACCTGGACTTCCTGGACAGCATCCCTCCGATTACGACACTGCTGAACGATGGTCATGGTAGTGACGACCTCGTGTTCCCGATCCTTGGAAATGTGTTCTTGCTACCGAAGACGCCAATCCAGGACCCGACGCTGGCGGTGTTTACGAGTTGCAGGTTAGCGAGAGCACCACGGCTTGGCATATCGCTGGAGAAGGAGCGAGACGCCCAGGAGATCAATGAGGAGACGCTGGACCGTGAACGTATCCTCATTGTGCAGAAGATCTTCCTCCAGGAACTACAGATCTACCGACCCGAGCTGTTTCCTGAAAGCGTCAAGCTGTCGTCAAACACTGCTCCATCACGATGCAAAACATTTGAAGACGACCAGGATTTCAAACAAACAAATGAGTACCGACTGGTTGAAGCGCTGTACTGGGATCGCTGTGCAGCACTGAAGATCCAGCAGAAGCGCGCACCGCTCGCATTCCGGCAGGAGAACATCTGGTGCCGTCCGGATGCTGGTGAGTGGGCGAGTCTGGCTGTGCGAGGCAAGCACCAGCTGCACTTCCTCTTTGAGCTCAAACTCGCTCTCACGGGCAAAGAAGTGCAGGAGAAGCGCAGGCAGATCCTGAAAGCTCTCAGACGTCTGCTCAAGACCCCACTGTACTGGATGCCCACACGTGAGCACTTCACAAAGCTCATTGACGAAGGCTGTGCCATCAAAGGTGACGTCGTGATGCTCGAAGTGAAGAGCGCAACGAAATACCTCGACAAGTACGACGTCTGGTGCCGCAAGACACTGGTTATTCAGCGCTGGTATCGTGGCGTCCGCGGTCGCCGCCGAGCGAGGATGAGACGCAAAGCACTGCGACTGGCTTGCAGTTTCCGGAAACGCTTTGCAGCGCAGATCGTGAGCATCGCAAGGAGCTTTTATCGAGATCTCGTCGTCCCTCAAGCGATCAAGAGAGCCATTCACAAGATCCAAACGCCCGAGTTCTCAACTGCGCTCAAGCTTAATGGTGAGTTCGTGATCGTGTCGTTTCACTCGCTTCACTTCGCTCAGCATCACAGCAGCTTCACTTCGTCACTGGTTCAGTCCAAAACCACTTCAGCACACAGATTGCAACGCTCTGTCTGCTGCGCTGGCTGCGCTGGCTGCGCTCGAAGGTTTCACGTTCGAGCGGAGTACAAGGCAGCAAGTGGCAGGTTCGAGGTCTCGAATGGCGGCGTCTGCTGCTGCTCGCTCAACGGCGGTATGAGCGAATCGAGTAGCAACAGCAACACTGAAAGCTGGCTCGTGCGCGCGTACAATCCGACGAGCAACACGACGTATCGTATGCGGATGGAGAACGCGCTGATTCGCCAGTCGCTACTGTCACTGTCCCCACCAAAGTTTGGACGCCTGTCTTCATCAGCATCACCCGTGAGTAGTCTCATACAAGTCAACCCTGTGACTCGCAAGTGGGCCATGCACAAACGCTCAGCCATCGCGTCGATCCAGGCGAATTTCTGCCACGCGCAGGGTGAGAAAGCATACCAAGAGCTGCTCAACTGGCGATTGCTGAGCAGCGAAGCCACTCAGAGACGTAAGACCGCGATTGTGCACCGCGATCGAACAGTAAACAGATTAGAGAGCCTGAAAAACAGCTATCTGGTCTCGATCGATAGTGCAAAGGCGGCTCTGGACTTTACGTCTCGCAGGTTCCATGAAGCGCAGGCGTGGGACCCACTGGAGAACGCGAACGACTGGAAACTGTTGGTGCAGAAGCGCCAGCTGCAGAAAGATCTCGTCGCGACTGAGAATGAGCTGGACAAGTGTCGCCGGGAGGTCTTTCAGTCGACGTACGATGAGCAGTTCCTTCGTGTGCGAGCAGCGCAGGTCCAGGACCAGTACGAGAATGAGTGGTTGTCGTTAATCCACAAAAGGAACCTACAAATTGAGAGCGTGTCGACGCTCGAGACGCAGGCAAAGACTTTTGTCGAGCGCTCGATGCGGCAGATTGGCACGCAGTTTCTGACGCTGAGAGACGGGTATTTTCTGCCCACGCGACGGCATCTGGTGCTTCAGAGCAGGACGTGGAAGGAGCGCAGTGGTGTGCGCATTGCGCTCCCAGGTTTGCTGAGATGTCGCAATGTGATGTGCCGCCGCGTACTGCTGCTCAGCAACTCGGGCAAAGCTACTAGCAACAAACGCAACGAGCGCATGATCGTAGAGATCAGCATCTCACCTTCGCCGTCAGCCTCTGTTGGCACACGGAGCAGTGACGATGTCTGGGTGGTGGCGTACAACCCAGCGACCAGTTTCGTGCAGGAGGTGTTCCTCGAGTGGAAACTGGTGGAGCTGCTCGTTGAGCTCAAGAAGAACAACAAGGACCGACCACTGCTAACCAATGGCGATCAGCGACGGAGTGCACTGCTCAACATCGCCGAGCAGTTGCTATCCATGGCGATGCTCGATCGCTTCACGGGCGAGTTCACACTGCGCAAGCTCCAGTTTTACCACCACATGCAGCTGCTGAGTCCTCAGCTTCTATCCAGCAAGTGGTTCTTGGACCTCAAGCGAGGCCGCAAGTGTGGAGACGGTGACGAAATTCTGCGACAAGCAGTATGCGTCGATGGGAAATTGGTAGTCGCCGTCGTGTTTGAGAACTGGGGCGACCTCACGTTCGCAATGTACCATGCGGCAAGTGGTGAGACGTACCGCTTGACAATCACACTGAGCGAGACGTTCAGGTTGCTGAACGCCAAGCCGCTGATGCTGCGACTGTGGATCTGCTGCGTCAAAGCGAACAACTATAACTCGACGATGCTCATGTACCTGCTCAAGCACATGTGCTTCCAGCAGCATGATGAGTCATCAGTGCCTGTGGTGGTCTTTGAGACACACATACCTTCCAAGACTGCATCCAAGCGTTTTCAGAAGGTTGTGCGCATCCAGAAACGCAGGATCCTGCTCAGTATCAAGGAAGACGCCGGTGGAGACTTCGCTATTGATGCGTTTGACTGGCGGCAAAACCACAACTACAGGCTCATACTCGAGCGCGAGCAGGTTCGAAGACTGCTCCGTCGGTCAGCAGTGCCGTCAACACCATCATTTCGATACCTGATGCTTCAGAAGAATCGTTCGGAGCTCTACGAGTGGATTGCGAGTCGTCTCACGTTCCAGAGTCTGCTGGAACACCCGCAGCTGCTGGCAGCAGCTCACTCGCCACTGATGTTTGGTGCGCACGTAAGACAGAGTTTTACCATGTTCAATCAGTGGGTGGCGTCGAGCATTCGCAATCCGCTGCAATGCATTAGTGAGCAAGAGCTCGACAAATGGGCTGCAGCAGTGGACACTACGGCGTTCTCGAAGCTCCAGTTTGACCAACTGGTGCTGATCGCTGATGAAACAGTGCCGTTCGACTATGGCAAGGACACTCTTGGCACTCTCGACTGGTTCGTGCCTCAGTCTTCATCAGCATCATCGAAGACTCGTGAGAAGGACTCGCCGTTCATGAAAATGGACTTCTTTGTGAAGAACCACAACCTCTTTGTGCGACTGAGGAAAGAGCTTGAGGCTGAGACCGCGATTCGACTGGAGTGTACGGCACGTGGTGCCCTGGAAGCTCAGGAGAAGCTGAGTCTCTGGGCTGAGATCCAGAATGCGCTGGAGAGCACATCGCAACTGTTTTCAAACTGGCAGCAATGCGCAGACAAAGCCAAGGGATTAGTGGAGGAGAGGGCGATCATAATGGGTCAACTACACCGAGAGCTCATCATCAAGATCGAGACAGACGATGCCAGTCGAGTCCAGCTTAGAGATGCTGAGAAATGTGCAAGTGACCGTTTGTTCAATGACAAAGATGATGAATCGGCCATCGCGGTGGACTTCCATAAGCTTTTCGGAGAGAGCTTGGTGGGTGGAGGGGCAGATATCGTGAGCAAAGTGGTGGGGCTCAGCTCCGGGGCTCTCAACGTCGCGGCTCGGTTTCTCAGCATATGCTGGGATTACATTGAGAACACGCTAAAACCTGCACTTGCAAAGCTGGACGCAAGCATTCTTCAGACGAGAGCCCAACAACAGCAGTTGAGTCAACTTCTTGTGCCTCTGGAGACTTTGAAGGAAATATGGCGCGAGATTCTGCGATTCCAGTCCAGTACTGTTGTCCAAGACTTTACGCGAGATGGTGTGGCTTCAGAAGATTCCGTTCGCCAGTCTCTGAGCTGGACCTCAGCATCTGCAAGCGCTGCTGGGGCTCTATCTGCACAAGGTGCTGCGCAGGAGGACATGAGCGGCGACACTGCTCCACTGATTGAAACAGGAATTCTGGTCCCAAGCAAGTGTCAAGAACCCATGCAGGAAATCTTCCTCGGTGGTACAAGCGTCTCCCTGGCCAACCTGGCTGAACTCATCAAGCCGCTTGTTGGTCTCACTGGCAACGCACGAACTAAGGCTCATGACGACATCACGATCCAAGTCAAAATGGTACACAACGGCATCCTCGCCTACCAGATATCATCTTTGAATGCTGAAGAGATTCGTGGCGCAAAGCGGGACTGGAATCCACGCGCAAGTGCGATTGCTGTGGATTCTTCTACAAAAATCGTTGGAGCAGCGCTCTATTATCCGACGCACAAGACCGACAGCTTGTTTCTCGAACGTCTGGAGCGCATTACCACTCTGTCTCGCGACATGACGCTCTCGGCAGGCTCAAGTTTTAGCAACAACAACAACTCGCAGCAAGTAGCACGTAGGAAGCAGATGGGGAGCCGCGTGAAGCAGCAACTATCGTGGAAGATCTACGCTGGCGAGCGGCTGCAGGTCGCGCGATCGCTGAAGCGGATGCGAGCGGCCGAGCAGCTCGCTTTGGACCCCATCGATACAATGATCGGGGTTGTGGAGAGCAAGACGCTCGCCACACTGCCAGTCGAATTCCGCGAGCTCGAGCTGCTCTTTGGCGACTGTTTCAGCGTGATACGCCTCAAAGCGCTGCTGCCGACTGAGGTTGAAAGCCTGCTGGCTGCACACAAGCTCAGCTCAGACAGTAATCACAAGACTGTTAGAGACTGGACGCTGAGCGTGGCCAAGCCACTGTGTATGAGAAACGCGTTGGCTACGTCACTGATAACCGGTGGTGCAAATCCTACCGTTGATGGCGCATTGAGTGCATCCAGCGGGTTGAAACTGGAGCACCTTCAGGTGGAGGTAGACAGCCTGGAGCAGCCGCAGCGACTAATTTTCTCGTGCCGCGAGCTCCAGTCGCAACGCAAGTACTATCTCGACTGCTCCTACCACCAGCTGCAGACGCTGTTGTCACGTCACAACACCAATCGCGTGACGACAACTGCTTCAGTACCCGGTTTTACACCAGTGTTGAGCATAGGCGATTGGAGAAGATTTGCGCAACAAGCGGCACAGTTGCTGGTCTTCCGAAAGAAGAACGGTGCGCTCGGACTGGACTTCCGCTCATGTCCTTTGGCAGGTGAGGCAGCGACGGTGAGTATCAGTGCTGACGAAGATGCTCCAGTGTTGATCAGCTCTGCAGTTGCACCAGTGACAAGCAGCATTTACTCCAAAGAGTACCAGCTGAACTTGAAGAGTGCGCTGATGAGCTGCTTACTTCGTCGCTTCGAGAAACACCAACGCGCGATCCGAGCCAGAGCCTGCAAAGGTTTTCTCACGTCCCACCAATCGCAGTTGACACTCCAACGTCTCGGTAGCGAGTGGATGCGCATGACAAAAGAGGACTTTGCAGCGCACGAGTGCCGCGGACTGTTAGTTCTGGATCAAAAGCAACTCACGAAACTCCAGGCGACGCTCACAACCGCCACAAAGCGTGTGCGAGCTCTTATTTTGAAGAACCTTTCTGCGGATCCCAACATCAGCACCAACCGATTTGTGAGTCTGCAGCTCATAGAGTTCGTAAAGGAGATGGGAATGAGTGAACAAGTAGACACCGGTGTACTCGAAAGTGCCATTCTCGCCATGCGCGAGGCTGCACTGCGTCTTAAGCGCAAGCCATCAGCATCAGCAACTCACGATTCTATCGATGCGCCATCACCACCACCAGTGGAGCTCAAAGAGATCGCTGAGTGGTGGCGACGGCACCAGCTCATGTTGAAAGGAGCTTAGAGACACAGAAATGAGAAACACGCAACGTGGTTATCTATTTGTTTGGCTTCTGGTTGTTATCCGTTGTTCATCGCTCGCCACACTATGCTGACCACTGGTGTTCATTCTCTCTCTTTATCCGTACGAGTTGGCCTTGTGCTTAGGTTGGAACTGGAAACCCTCGGGTACGGGGCCGAGCAGCATCTCCGAGATCTTGACCCAGTCGACTGCCTGGTCACTCGCCATGAGCGTCTCGAGGTCGTTGCGGCCGTAGTACGGCGACGGGCGGTCGTTGATGCGCTGCGGAAGCACTTCGAGCAGCCCCACGGGGATGTAACGGCAGAGGAACGACTGCCACTCGAGCAGGTAGCGGCGCGTGCGATTCACGCCCTTTTGGTCCGAGCCCCAGTGTTCCAAACCGAAGCGCACAAAGTCTTTGAGCAGGTCCAGGCGTTCGGAGGCTGAGATATCCCAGTGGCGACGCTCCTTGATCTCGGTCGGCAGCCACGGCTTGATGAGCGCACCGCGCGCGATCATACACGTGTCGAGCTTGCCGTTCGCCAGATGGGCGTCAAACTCCTCGTACGAGAGTACGTCGCCGCCGCCTACGAAGGGTACGCGCGAGAATGAACTGTTTGCGTCCTCGCTCGTCTGGGCGTCGCTGCAGTCAAAGATGTAGTCCCAGTCGGCGTTCTTTGTGTAGCGCTGAAGGCGCGAGCGACCGTGGACCGTGATCGCGTCCACGCCCTGTATAGCGCGCAGCTTGTAGTCCTGCACAACACTCGCGTTCATGAACGGGTTCGACGCGCGCGTGGCCTGGATCTTGGGCACGAGCTTGTGCGCCACGCGCTCCTTGTCGCTCCAGCCCGTGCGCAGCTTGACTGTAAGTCCCGGGATTCGGGGGCGACCGATACTGCCGAGCTCAATGCCCGTGAGGCTCGCCGAGATGACTTCCATGAGACGCGGTGGACGCGTCATGAGCGACGAACCGGCGCCAGCGCGACAGACAATGTCGATCGGACAGCCCATGTTTATGTCGATGAAGTCCACGTTCGCCTCGCGCGCGATGAGCTCGCATACGCGCGCCATCTGGTCGCCGTGGCCGCCGGCGATCTGCACGCCGAAGACGTCCTCAGACTCGTGGCGGCGCAGCAGCGCCCACTCCGACTGCTGCGCGCGCAGCAGGTTGGTCGCCATGGCCATCTCGCCGCACGTGATGTCGGCGCCCGTCTGCTTCATCAGTCGGCGGAACGGCAGGTTGCCCACCGTCGTGAGTGGCGCGATGTAGATCTTGCGCTTAAAGTCCACGGGCTTGCGCTCGGCGAGCAGCGGGGACTCACTCGCTGGTTCAACAAACGAGCTGGGCTCCGTGGTGACTGTGGTAGTGGCCGTCTCAGCGGCTAGCGTGCTGTCTTCAGCGTCCGCATTGGCCTCCGCGTCGACCGCGCTCTCGTGGTTCGCCTCTTGCTGAGAATTCTTGTTGTTCTTACCTTTGTTGCTGTTGCGTTGGCCCTTGCGCGACTGCTCGATCGTCTTGAACGGGTACTTGTTCTTGCGCAGCAGGTTGCGCACGTCGTTCGTGAGCTCGTTGCACTCAAAGTGGATGCCGTCTGTCGTAGCAGCCGCAGCCGAGGCGTTCACGTTTCTCGTCTCATCCACGAGGTTCTTGTACTTGCCGTCATCGGTCTTGACCACGTGTGCCCCAGCGAAGCGGCACGCGAGCCCATAGCGACAGAAGCCAACGCCGTCAAACACGGGGCACCGATCGCCCAGGTCCTTCTCCTTGCGCTTCATGTAGTCGTCCATGTCGTGGCTGAACTTGCACGAGTCGCCGAACGGACAGGTCTCACCCGAGGCCACGGGTCGGCAGAGCATCTCCGCCGGGTCCTCCTGCGCGTCGATGGGACGCTTCTTGAACGTCCCGCGCATCTTGCCACTACCTTCTTTGCCTTCTTCACCATCAGCGGCGGATGATGAAGCCTCAGTCTTCTGTGGGATCGGCTTGAGATATCTGTCCATTAAAAACAACAACAACAACGCCATTAGAATCCAACGGAATGCATGCATGGGACGAAAGGGCATGAGGACGCACTCTTTCTTCACGGGCGCCTCGCCGACGCGACGCGTGGGCTCAGCCGCCACTGTGACAACAGCGTCGCCCACAACGACAGCGTCAGTGGTAGCAGCAGAGGGCTGCACGTCCGCAGCCAGCGCCATGACTGCAGCGACCTGCGGTGACGCGGCGTCTTGCGGTTCAGGCTCGGCCATCCTTCCTGTGATTGATTGATCGCTTGGATTGTGCGGGTGCTCGATCCGCCACGGCAACATCGGAATGGCTGGTTGCTTCATGCTATTAGAATTTTATCTAACTATTTGTATGAATCAATCCAAAAGAACGCTTGTTGATGGCTTTTGGGTATAAACATTGACCTTGTTCTAGAATACTCTTCCTTTGGAATCGTATTAGACTGTTACTATAGATAGTTATACTTTATCTAACTAATGACGAATACCATGTTTGGTTAAATATACCTCAACCAAGGGTTGAGTATAAGTGGGTACCTACCCTGTTCGTGCATAGCATGTTGTGACACGAATAACGCAACCGTCTTTATTCGGGCGCGGGCAAAGCAACATCATCAATCATTCCTCTCATTCCGCCACCGACGACGACAAGCTGCTCCTTCACGTCACTCACACAGCCGCCTCCATCGCCACCGTAGCCACACACGCAGTCATGGGCCAAGTCGCTACGCACGAATCCTCTCTATCCATTGGCTCGGCGCACAGTTCGCTATCCGCGTCGCCCGGCAGCAGCAGCGCGCGGCGCTTCAGTCTCACCGGCAGGAAGAACCCAAAGACACTGGCTGACGAGAAAGAGCCCAACAACGACGCCGCCAGCAACAAAAACAGCGTCAACGACGCCACGAACAAGCAGGTGGAGACCGTTTTGCACCAGATGGCGCAGCGACCGCCGCTGCACTGCGTCTTCTACTACGAGACGCAGGTCAAGAGCGGGCAGATCCAGATGCCGCTGCTCTACGACAAGAGCGAGAACCAGGTGGGCACGCGGCTCATGGACCTCGAGCTCTGGCTACGTGACCAGTTCGCGATCCCGAACGGCTCGAGTATCTTCGCGGTCGTGCCCGCCGATGAGCTCTACAGCCCGCCATACCCGCTCGTGATGATCAACACGGTCGCCGGACGGCTCTACGAGCGCTTTGAGAGCGAGCGCGTGCCCGTGCTCCAGTTCGCGCTCGTCGTGCGCGAGATGTCACTCTTACAGCAACCGATCTTGCGCGGTGACGCGCAAGAGTCACCGTATTTCCCCATCTCTGCGCTCGCGCTCAGCAGGAAGACTGACAGCATCGAGCGCAAGTTTGCGCGCATGCGCTTCGTGCAGAACATGAAGAGCTGGGGCTTCGCACGCCTCGAAGTCAGCGTCGAACAGGCGCAGATCCCAGACGACGCGTTCAAGGCCGTGCGCAAGTGGCTCGTAGAGCAGCTCGCGCTGCCGAAGGACCAGCGGTGGCGCGACCACGTGGACGCAAACCGGGACACCGAGACACAGGAAGACGCGCTCCACGCGACGCACCCGATCGTCTCGAAGGGCCGCTTCGTGGGCTTCAGCGCTGACCGCAACCGTGAATACTTGCAGCTGCGGCGACCCGTGGCAGCGAGTGGGACCATGTGGCCACCGGCATACTTTGCCGAGAACAAGGCGTTTGCAATGCAGATGCTCGAACTCATGGACCTGCTCGACGGCATCGCGCGCGACTGCATGCGCGCCGTGTGCGAGATTCTCAACATTGACGAGCAGTGGATGCTGAATGAGCTCCTGGATGATATCACGCCGGCACCGACCTCGGAGGATCAGGTTACGGGACCACGAGACCCGTCAAACCAGTATGGCCCGTCGGTGCTGCGCATCTACAACTACCGCAACAAGGCGGTACCAGGCAACTGCAACACCCCACTGCACCCAGACGACCACTCGTGCGGTGTGCACGCCGACCTGGGGCTCGTGACGGTCTCACCCGTGGCCACGGTACCTGGACTGCAGATGTGGAACCTCGAGCGCATGAGCTGGAGCGACGTGGAGCAGGACGCCAAGGCGATTCACTTCTCAGTCTTCGCGGGCGAGACGCTCGGGTTCCTCTCAAATGGCCTCATCAAGGCTCCGCTGCACCGTGTCCCAGCGATCTGCGTCGACTCAGAGGCCGAGCGCCGCATGTCAATGCCTTATTTTCTGCGCGCGCGGCCCGAGAAATGTCTGAACCCACGCGCTGACCCGGCGACGCAGATCACGTGCCGCGACTTCATGGAGGACATGGTATTCAAAGCGCGGCCATGGCGGAGGGATGAGAACAAGAAGAACGCGCCACCGCCGGACTACTAAGATGAGGATTGGTGGGCATTTTTTGTATCAACTGGTGAGACGGACTCATTGGGTGGATGCTATTCAATGGACGGATTGCTACTCGTGATAAGCAAATAAGCGCTATGCATAAGCTCAATCAGCCGACAGAAGACTCGCCTCTCAAAGTCGGTGGATCGTGATCTTGTGCCGGATCGGCTCTTAGTGCTCTGGCGCGTATCCTGCGTCGTAAAGAGCCCGTTTGGTCGTGAAAAACAAAACTTCCGTCTGGCAGCGCTTCCGATTGCCCACTTTACTGAAATCGAAGGTCACAAGCGAGTCTTTGCAATCCGCGACGTTGCTATACACGATATTCTGCTCCCGAATCTTCTCGATTGCTGGCCACTGGTGACAGGCAGAGCTCCATAGAACTCACCACTGTCGTGCCACAAGTCCGTGTCGACGTTGTCGAGACGCATCGTCGAGCAGCTTCCTTGGGATACACTGGTGGAAAGGCAAATCGCAGTGCAGACTGAGGCATGAGAGCGTCTCGCTACTGAAAAGCCGCGGACGCGAGGTAGTACGTTGTGAGCCGGAACTAGTCCAATAATATCATAAAGAAAACTGGCATAGCAGACGGCGACTTGAGAGGGTCAACTTGAGAGGTCTTCTTGGACGAGGTCGCTTCGCCATCAAGGTGATGGTTGTCAACTTGCAAGGATCCCAATAAAGCGCGATCCTTGTGTATACCACATCATATTTTTGTTCATTTGTCTTTCACGGTACACCCGTATCATTGGGTCTCTCACAGTTTGCTGCAATCACCAAGATTCCTTTTCTCTTACCTCAATCACAACCAGAATCGCGACAAAGAGGAATAGATCCAAAGCCAATGGATGATGCCGCACGCGCGTCTCTACTCCATGTGTATGTATGTCTCTAAATGGATGTGCATGTATATGTTTGCATGACGGACGCAGAGCTGCCAGACTCGTCTGCGCGGCTCGCAGAAGTGCAGCGCCCTCGCAAGCGCTATGAGGGCTTTGATTTGCACGATACTCGCGTCCGAGAGCGAAAGAGAAGCCAAGCTCTCTCCAAATGGTCCTGCCAGGGTTTTTATCACGTAGAATTGTGTGTGAGAAGTATGTGTGACCAGACATTATCCACCCCCTTATTACTTGCGTGCTGTATGTCTGCGTATGTGTTCATGTGCATGTGCGCATGGCGCCGGTATGAGCGCCATGGTCTGCGATCGGTGGACGGGCTTGATTTGGTGGCAGCTTCCGCGAACAGGACGCGTTTTCTCACGTCCTTGATGCTTTTTCCTTCCTTGCATAATACGCATGAGAGTGTGTACGTGTTGTATGGAGGTTCTTTGAAGCGTAGTTAGCTTCCACTGCTTGAGTATATACATTTCGAAATCCTACTTTGTATAATATATGAAGGTATCAAAGAAATCTCGATTCAGTATCCGTTCTCTCCCTCGTCGCAGCCGCGTCTCCACCTCCATAGTGATATCAAGTCATTTGTCGAGATTTGTATCCACGGCCGGTTCTGTGTCAGAGCTTACTTGCGTTTTGAGTTCAGGCACGAGAGGGAGGAGCCCGCCAAAGGGAGATGATCCGAGTCTGAGCGAAGAAAGAGCAAATGGCGCAGCAGGGACGAGGGGGAGCGAGCGGCACACTCTTTCACTCACCGATTGAGGGGCAATCCGTCCGCAGCGACCCTCATACCTAGCGTCCATCCTGCGTGTGTGTGTCCGCCGCTCCTAAGCGCCGCAACACCAGGTATTAACCATTGCCGCTGACAACCATGAGCACCACCATCATCACGACGGCAGCAACAGCTCAGACCACGACGGTGAAGACGCCGGCGCAAGTACCGCCGCAGCTCGACTTTGCCGCGCGTCGGCATCTGCAGCTCAGGAAGAAGGAGAAAGCGGCGGCAGCAGCAGAGCCCGAGCGCGAGCCCGACATGAACGACCTGGATATCGACCACATGCCTGGTACGCCGCCGTTCAGCGCCGAAGCCGCGAAGGCGTGGGCTGAAGATGAGGCAGTAAGCGATAAGAACAACAACAACGCAAGTGCAGTCAAAGGCTCGACTAATGTGCCAAGCGAGGGGTTTTACGCGAACGAGTCCAGCGAGAGCATGGCAAAGCGACACCGCGCAGCGGTCTTCATCCAGCGGGCGTCCAAAAGCTTCCTCGCGAAGCGCAGCCTGGCGCGCAGACTCAGCGCCGTCGGCCGTCCCGTCGAGGTGCGCATCGCACAAGTGCAGAATTTGGAGATGCTGTGCGACTTTCGGGACGTGGCTTCAATTTACTGCAACGTGCGTGTGCTGAAGCGACCGTTTGGGCCGTTCATGTTTCAGTTCTCGACAAGCAAGTGCTCAAACGTGTACCTGCCGACGTGGAAGGACAGCTTCTTCGTGCCCATGCTGTCGTCACGCTGTGATCTGGTCGTCACGCTCATCGGTGTGACTGGCACAAACAAGCAGCGCTTCTTAGGTCAGGCGATCGCGCAGCTTGAGCCTGGCTGGGAGAAGCTCACGAAGATGTCGGCGCCGCTCGCGAAATGGAAGTTCCCCGTGGAGGAATCGCTGCTCGGTCTGCACCGCTTCGTCACGGGCAACGTCCAGCTAGAGCTCACGCCGGTGTCCTCACGCCTGTCGTGCAAAGCGGGTCAGTTCCTCATGGCACCGCCGATTTCGTCGCGCTCGTCGGGCGCGTTCTCGTTCTGGGCTAAGAAGGTGACGATCAGCACGCCGTCGCCGCAGACGCCCAACAACCCGGCGAGCGCGTCACCGGCGCGCAAGAGTGTTGTGACGCGCTGGGGCGTGCTCACGGACACGTTTTTCCACCTGTTTGACAACAGCTCGGCCAAGCTGCTCATCAGCTTCGACCTGGCGAAGATCCAGCTCATCCAGTCGAACGCGGACTCGCGCAAGAGCGACCCAAATCGCCTCTTCCCTGTCAAGATCTACTCGCAGGGCACGCTCTACACGCTCTACGTGTCCACGTACGCACAGCAGCAGGCCTGGGAGTACAAGATCAACATGCACCGGCGGCAGCTGCTCATCCCGTAGCTTCGCCTCCATA